>AYEL01043680.1:0-95806 GCA_000484575.1 Olivierus martensii
ATTGATGTTTTGTTTAGAAATGTCTTTGTACACTTGACGTGCGGCATACGACGCTCTCGCGACATATCACACATACAGCACGATCCTTTCGTTGTATAAATCCATATTCATTCGTCCAAGAGTCTTGAAAACTGCGAACATCAAGTTTTTGTTTCTTATTCTCCATTTGTTTAAATAGGGATGAATTGTAACAAAAATTAAATCAACAAAATACAAGTCTTCACAAAGGAACTTGGAACGTAAAGTAACGACCAACACTAAACGAAATACACGTTCTAACTGGTATTACAACAGAACGAAATGCACTTCGAACAGACCCACTCAATTCCACGAGGGGAGTCCGAACATCCCTGGAGATACACTTAAGTAGGCTTCACAGAACTTCGCTAGCGACAGTGACGTAGCTGGCGAACATCACATAACCTCATTTTCTTAAAACTTCTAAAATAGGAAATAAAGAACAGACGAAGTTTATTAATCAATCATTAATCATTTCTTGTGTATCTTGTATTACAACGTCTCACTGTTTATCGCAGTTTTATACGTTTCCATGATATTAAATTTTAGGTTAAGAGCGAGAGGAAATGAATATTAGAGAAGGACAAAACTTGAGTGTCGCCGTGTCGCTGGAAACAGTTGGGCAAATTTTAACTTTCCGCGACACTACTACAAAATCTAGCGACAGCAAGGTCAAGCGGTCTGATTGGCTACAGGCGATTTGTGTAGTGTCGCCAGCGACAGGTAATTGTTCTGTGAAACCGCCTTTAGCAATATAAAAATCGCGATTTCCCTGACTACTTTGTAGAGTAGTGTAGAGCGCCATTGAGAATTCCACCGCGTGCCAAGCCTGGCACGTGTGCCATAGGTTGCCGACCCCTGGTATAGATCATTAGAATAATTTATTGTTAAATATTTAAACTTTTTATTTACTTTCATAATTTAGCTTATTAATTATACATATTCCAAATACCTTGCTATAATTGATTTACAATTTATAAAGTAAAATTTAAAAAAATTAAACTTACTTTTCTCCATTTATCTGGGTCTTTGGTTGAACCAACACCCTCACTGTTTAATAAGTCCGCCAACTGTTTCCAGACTCTTTGTCGATCTTTAATGGCGAAGTTTATATTTAGTTTACCAATAATTAATTTTGAATTGTTCTCCATAAAATTCAACATCATCTCATACTGTCGCTGAGAAGTCTTCGCACTTCTCTTCGTCGCCATTTTACAACGTCATTTAATTCCTATTGTCTTATTGGACAAAAATAAAAACAAACGAATAACCTCGACATCAGACGCAATTTTGCCACTCAGGTATATCGTTACTTTGTTGAGACTACCAAATATCGGAAGCATACGATAAAACAGGGTACGATATTGACATCAGTGTCTATACGGGTACTGGATTTCCTACCACTTTGGCTTATTCTGGGAGTAACGGGCGAAAAATGTACTCGACAAAAATGATTCGACCTCTTCCTCTTTGGCACGCATCTCTTCGGACGACATCGTTTCCACAGAATATGTGCATTTTTTATACTGTACTAGATTTAGATTTCGGATGAGGAAATAAGAGGAATACAGCCTTTCTCTTCGACACCTCTTCGCCAGTCGTTAAGTTCCATCGATTGCCTCCGAGCTGAAATACACCTGTATATCTTAGATTAGAGAAAATTTTCATTCCAAACAGAAAATTTAATTAACGACGCGTTTCATTATTCTCAAAGAATTATTTTTCTAACAAAAACATACGATCTGTACCTAAAAGCATCTAATGCGCCAACAATAATCTGGGAAAGAACTAATCGCTTATTTTCCCAATGCGTCCTCTATTTCGAAATTATTTAAATAAACGGGATTAAACTGCGTTTCGTCGAATGCCATGCCAAGATGGCATTTATCTTCTTCGACCTTGTCCATTAGTCCTGTGAGATCTTTCCTCTAGGGACGTGCGGCCCGGAACTCACATTCATCAATTTAATGAAAGCGCGGAATTCTTCTCACACGCAAAAAAATAAAAATTAAAGAAATTTTCTTTAAATCTGGAAAAGTTAGAATTTTCCTAATTTTCTAAGTCCTTTCTGATGCATTTATAAAATTTTACAGGTCATAGGTCAGTTTGGAAAACACTGACCTATGGCATCCACGAACTGAGAAGTTAGTTTTTTTTTGTAGACAAGTTTTTTAGAAATCAGACTTTTTCACGTGACACTAACCGGTTGCCGACTGCTGATATGGCCTGTTGCGGCCCGCTTAATGTAGCGAACAAATGTATGCGGCCCGGGGAAAAAAAAATAGGGTGAGAACCACTGCTCTAGGGATCTGGATCGTACAGGGGTGTGTCGTCATCGATATTCTAGTCTAGACGTTGAATGCCATAAAAATCTATTTATATTAGTTTAATAGTCGATGGCGTATATTTAAAGGATACCTCGAGGGATTACTTTCACCGTTTGAAAACGGTGTAAGCTATTCAGGCTTGAAAATCGAAACGCCGATGGTCTTTAATGCCACATTCCTATAGAATTTCTCTGAAACCTACCGACTAGTTCGACAGTCATTAATAAAGCGAACAAAAAAGGATTTTTCTCTCGGTTTGGTATCGTACCTCGGGTCCTTCTAGGTAAAGTAAACAGAGAAATCCAGGTCGAACCATAACTGGCATCGATTTCCGCCCGTCCCTTTCAAGCTTTCAAATTACAGGTTGATAATCAAAAATCCGGCAATCCACAGATCCCGAGGTTGCAGGATTTTTGATTATCTATCTGTACTATCATCGCTAAAGTGCGGCAAATAATTTTGGAGATACGGGCGAAGGTACCATCTAACCACCAGATATTCCGAAAAGTAACTAGAACGTGATGTGGCAAAAAATTATCGCGTCTAAAGGCATTCGTAGACACGGCCGATAGATAAACCGAAATATAGTAGAAAAAACTCCAGTATAACACGCTCTCCTATTACCGGACGAAAAAAAATGAGACTAGTATTCTTACAACGCTATAAACATCCCGTATAACGCGTAGGATAAATTTATTTAACGTTACTTACATCCGTTGATGGTAAAAAGACCAAACGATGTTTTCTTTCGTTTCCATGACAACTTTTAATAACTTTTTCGTCGGTTATACGAATCCGCATTTTCGCAGTCCGTATTATTCGGGGTCTATTTGTATATATTTAATAATATTTTTTTAAAATTTAGTTACCTGTATTCTGTTTTGTTTTTTCCTTTATTAAAAGAGTTATTCGGGGTCTATTTGTATATAATATTTTTTTTTAAATTTAGTTACTGTATTCTGTTTTGTTTTTTCCTTTATTAAAAGAAACTTTCTTTAAAACAAATTATTACTCTGCACACCATCAAATCTTATTCGAAACTAAAGCTCATCTCATTAGCAATGTGTGATCAGTGCTGGAACCAAATATCGTTGGCTTAGAACTCAATGACAAGTTTAAATTTCTTTCTTTAAAACAAATTATTACTCTGCACAATCAAATCTTATTCGAAACTAAAGCTCATCTCATTAGCAGTGTGTGATCAGTGCTGGAACCAAATATCGTTGGCTTAGAACTCAATGACAAGTTTAAATTTGCATAAAATCGTCTGATAATGCCTCTCTCTTATAACGCGGAACGTATTCTCCGCGTTCTACGGGAGTCCACTGTAGATTCAACCAGTCACCGGGAATAATTATTCGTCTCGAGCCCGAAATTTAGACTCCAACGCTGGTAAGATTCTGCTTTAACTGCCTCCCGTTTTCGCATCTGACGAAAGTGCATATTCTCCGCGTTCTACGGGAGTCCACTGTAGATTCAACCCGTCACCGGGAATAATTATTCGTCCCGAGCCCGAAATTTACACTCCAACGCTGGTAAGATTCTGCTTTAACTGCCTCCCGTTTTCGCATCTGACGAAAGTGCGACGCGTATATGAACAATAAGACGTTATAGCACGCCTTAATGCCTGTAGTTGTTTCGTGCTCGATAAAGTAGATGTTAATATGCATGTGAATGATATTAACATCTATTGCCTCATATTATAAAAATATGATCATATAATAATAATATTTAATAAGTGCGAGAGGCGCCGCGAAAACGCGAGGCAGTCTAAATAGAATCTTACCATCCACGCTTTTTCTAAAGTTTTTTTTTTAATATACTAGGTGAGTATCGAGCCGCCACAGACCGATTTAAAATTACGAAAATATAAAAATTCCGGTATTCTACCGCTTATTTTTTTATTATTTTATGCCGATGAATTCGTCTTATATCAAATTTTGAATTTCTGGAGGAATAAATCTTTTTCGTATAATTTAAAATACCGTACTTAATGGCTAGTTCGTTAATTTAACCAGAAAACTAATTAAAGTATAAATAAAATAATTATAAAAAATATTTAATCAGCTATTTTTTGACACGAGTGCAATTTTTATAACTGTTAACGTTTGATTAGATGTAAACTCGATTAAATATTGTTGACAAAACGCGAACTGTTTGGTGTTAATTTTTATAACTACGTTTGATTAGATGTAAACTCGATTAAATATTGTTGACAAAACGCGAACTGTTTGGTGTTCCGTACAAAACGTAAGCGTTCTAATCGATTTATGTAGGTAAAACTTCCATCTGGCCGAGTGTCTGTGACGCATAAATTTCGCTCTACTTACCTATAAACAATCATCCGGCTTTAAATCACGTTTCTGGTTATTAAAACTGGTAATAAAATTAAAATAAAATTCAAAATCGAAAATATTTCTAGAAAGAACATTAAAAATGATAGGAGGCGATTAGTCTACAAAAACGTCCAGTCTTATTCGTGGCCAAATTATTGGCCCGGAAACTTAAAATCGAAAATATTTCTAGAAAGAACATTAAAAATGATAGGTGGCGATTAGTCTACAAAAACGTCCAGTCTTATTCGTGGCCAAATTATTGGCCCGGAAACGAAAACATTAACAACACAAAAATTAATATAAAATAGGAAAATATAAGTTTAAATCGTTAATTACGTTTATTAGTGGTAATTCTGCCAATTCCTAGTTCGTTTTTATTAAAATTTGACTCTATCATTCCCGCCGACTAATTTTTCGAGCAATATCTTGATTTTACGAAGGGAGGCGCCCGCATCATCTATTATCATTATGGATGATTATTATTAAATTTATCAGCCGAGTCTCGGAGTTGTCTAAACGTGTTGTTTTAATATATAGTACAAAAACAGTCAGTGTTGTTTTAATATATAGTACAAAAACAATAACAAAGAGAAAATTACACCTGTAAACGTGATTGATAAAATGGTTATTACAAAAGTAAAACTTTAGTATAGGTTGATAATCAAAAATCCGGCAATCAATATTCCGGTTCCATCAGTTTTTCGGCACGAAAGTCGGAGAGCATTTTTAAATTTACCACATTGGCGCGCCACTGTTTTCTGGAGGCGCCGTTTATGTTTTCACGGGCCTGTATTCCATATTCAGATGTTTGGTCACGCTTACAACCAGGGTGGCCAGATTGGCTTTTTTGACGCCAAATGAGCTCTTTTTGGCTTGTTTTAGACACGGTTGGCGGGCTGCCGGATGGCCGAGTTGTGTCTAAAACAAGCCAAAAAGAGCTCATTTAGCGTCAAAAAAAGCCAACCACGCGTTGGCGTGGATCCCGGTTTTTTTCGGGGTACTGGACCCGGCCCGATGATCCCAGTCCTTCACCATCCAGCCCCCCACGGGTGCGGATGCAGCCCGTGGTTGGAACTGGCCCCGCCTCCTTAGTAATCTCCGTGATTGGAAAGATTTTACGCCCCGAAAAATATGCAAAAAAAAACATGGTTGGCGTTAAAAAATTTTTTATTAACATTTTGGCGTTTTTTCTGGCTTTTTTTGCTTATTGACATTATATAAAATCTTTTAGTTTTTTTCGAGAGTACAGAACGGATTAAAATTCTCTGGAACTATTTTATTTAGTCGAATTAACATTCTGTAGATCTAGTCTTTTATGTAGTTATCGAACATTGAAATTTCATTGGCTTTTCATTTAATGTTTAATTTTATTTCTTTAAAGCCCTGTACAAGTAGTTCTTTCCTGTTAAATATATACTGCATATATATATACATCAAAAATCCGGCAATCCTCAGGTCCCGAGAGTGCCGGATTTTTTATTATTAACCTGTATTAACAATTGTCGTTTACCAACCATAGTGTTGCCAACATTATAAATTACTATCGATGTAAACTATCGTATTAATCTAATTGAACCTAATAACATAAATTAAACGGAATTTTATCGTCAATCAGAAATAATATTTTGTTAAGGATTTATTATTTTCGATTTTTAAAATATCGTATAATCTAGACGTTTAATTCGATTAATCTGGTTTAATTAGGATGATGATGATATATACCGAGATTGTGAATAAAATACTGTAATAAGAATCGATTATGTTCCAAATTTGGTCAAAACTGGATAATGATGCCAACCTTCACGAACAGCAGACGGCGATTACGGTATTTTTGAACTGTTTTATATCTTTAAGTAACAGGACTTAACGTTTCACATTTTTTCAGCTGAGTCTTGTTAACTTTTGTGTAGATTGCCAATGCCAAGCTGACATAGTAATATTTAACACACAATCGGATCGAATGGAGATTCTCGTGGCCTTTATAAGTGCACTACCATACTCCGCTTCTAATCATTTCCATCACCTTAGTTTTGTTACTCGATTGATATGTAGCAGATCTAACACTCAGTATCGGCTCTAGAGGTCTCGGCGTACCGATGCAGCTTTCTTGTAACATCTTACTCAGCGCCCTCACAATATTGAGAAAATGTTAATTTTAGCAACCTCCTTCCGATGGGATGCATCGTCTACCCCGCTAACGCTTAAAATGTAAACAATTTTAATTTTCATAAAAATTGTCGATTTTGTCATCGAAATTTTCTTCTTTATGAAACGACAAAATCGATTTACGCATTAGAGGAAAATGGACAAACACGGAATTTTATAATAATCGGGAGAATAAATCGAAGGGCATATTCTATGGCCGATATTTCCTTCTTTTTTATTTACTTTCGTAAATCGATCCGAAAAAAACGCTTCCAAGTAGAAAATAGATCGTTAGTAAGTTATTTTCTGCTATCCGTCTGTCTTATAAGCGCTTATTGGTGTCGGCCTATTTCCAAACAAAATCTGTCATCCGTCATTTTTTCCTCTAAATCTTAACTGGCCCGGATGGATTGGTGAAGTAACTTACTTTCTACAGGTCTTAAACCCTGGATTAAACAACTAAACTTCTAGAGAGAAAAAAGAAACCTTTTCGGCCGTACACGATATTTCTATATCAAACAAAATCTACAGTAGGCTATACGATCTTTTATCCGAAATGGTCGAGATCAGAGCCTAGGACCGGGTTAAGAGTTCGTAGAATAATTGGTGCCGGCCTATTTCCAAACAAAATCTGTCATCCGTCATTTTTTTCTCTAAATCTTAACTGGCCCGGATGGATTGGTGAAATAACTTACTTTCTACAGGTCTTAAACCCTGGATTAAACAACTAAACTTCTAGAGAGAAAAAATAAACCTTTTCGGCCGTACACGATATTTCTACATCAAACAAAATCTACAGTAGGCTATTCGATCTTTTATCCGAAATGGTCGAGATCAGAGCCTAGGACCGGGTTAAGAGTTCGTAGAAAAAACAATTTTTTTTTAAATTATAAAATTGTTCGATAATTTTTAATTCGCTTTTGGAGCCTGATGTACTGTACCTAATATGGTTTATTAGATATCTTAACCTTTCATTAGAAAAAAAAACCAGCCGAAATATTTTGACGAGTTATCGTACGAAATAAACAATGCTAATTTATAAACTTATATGATTGAAAATTCTTTTATTCGATGCAAATATCGTAACAAAAATCGCAAATAGCGAAAAATGTAATTAATTAATGGAGAAACGCCTCTCGACATCTTTGGATGGTGAATTAGCCAAAAGCATTGGTATTAACTCGAACAGCAAATCCTGTTATTTGTTTCAATGCTCTGATAAACGATCTTCTATCGTATATGGAAATAGTAAGAATTTTTCAACAGTATTAAATGTAAACTGTATACACGCTATTCGTTTACGTTTTACGCGGTTCCTAAAATTAGCAGCATAAGAAAAAGGATTCTGGATTCGATCTTCCGGACCAAGACGATTCTCTCTGCCAGAATGTCTGGATTTTTAATCTCTTAAGAGGTTGACTGATCTCATCGGTTTTATTTTCGTGGCCGCATTATAAGTAACGTTTATAAACAAACTTCTTATATCAAACCACAGAATAAAGTTAAATCCGTAGATGCGCAGCTTCCTAAATCAACCAATCAACTTTACAGTCACGAGTCTTTATAATTCCGGTTTTTTGGAAGGATGGCAATACTGCAACATAAACAAAAAAAAAAAACTTTCGGGGAATTATTACAGAAATCGAATTTTCCAAAGAAAAATATCAGTCATTTGTCTGGTCATATAATAGCAATTACGAAACATTATCGATCGATATCATCATCATCGAATCAATCGATTAGAAATAAACAAAAAAATAATAAAAAATTCCCTGTATAGATTATTTGATGGTTAAATTTAATAGCTTGATACTTAGTTCGATCGGATTTTGATATTTTTAATGTTATAACACTAATATCGGCCAACAAAGATAATGGGAAATAGTTTCAGGTTGTCTTAAAGGTATGTTTAGACGATGCCTTTCTGCATGCAATGTTGTATGCAGAATGAGCATGCCTCAATGCGCAACAGCGGATGAGGCATGCAGCTTGCCTCTTCGCGTTCATACGTAGAGGACATATGGCAAAAAATGCCGACACGAAGAAAGTTGTATACTTTAGCGGCATTTACTGTTATCATTTCAAATGTTCCCGGTGAAAATATGACCTTAATCCTTTAATTCAAAACGGATTTCGTATCCATTTGACATGTATCACCCAATTCTCGTATAGCATCACGACGTGTTTCCCCAGTTTTTGTATAATTTATGGGAAGATGGCCATAACTTGACGACGATAGTCATCAATAAATTGAAATGTTTTCTCCACACCCCGATGCATAAAGCGAAGGAAAATTTGCGAAAAACTTTAAAAATAATCAAAACGTGCTGCACGACTATTTGCGCGATAACCCAACTAGGATGGGAACACACGCGCCCTTTGCATGCCTTCTCGCGCACCTTATTGCATGAAAAGTAGCATCGTCTAAACGTGGATTAAGAATGGCAATAGCGTGTCCCTTCTAAGTTGCACGGCGCACCAGCCTTCGAGCGCGTCTAAAGGTATGGGTGCATCACACGGTGCACGCGTGAGATACCTTCCAGGACAGTCATTTCTTTTTTAGATTTTAAAAGGTAAGTCACGTATCGCCGATCTACATATAAAGTAAAACAATCGATACACTATTAATGTTACAAGTACTGGATAGGATTTGTTTCGTGACGAAGAGTTCCTAAACCCAGTTCTGAAGCGTCGTCGATCGCTCTCATCGTAAGAATGGATATACATCTAATTCAAATTAGCACGAATAAAGAACACTAAATTAAATGAATCAGCATTTTTATTACATTTTAAAAGGATATTTTGTACATTATTTGATTTTCTCGCACTTTTATCCATAAAATAATTAAAAATTACAACTTGTGCATCATACGGATCGATGTAAATACTGTATATAAAATGCAACTGGTAAAAATCGATAATACTGGTGAGTTATTCCGCAGGCGATGTTATTCTGTCTTCGAAAGTGGAAAGCGCTTCTTCGTTCTTGAAACCCAACTGGTTAGCGGCCTGATCGGTCGGAGTGGCCAAAAAATGCGCGCCATTCAGGAACTGAATTTGATGAGTTTGCTGTATCTGCACAATTTGTTCGGGTGTGGCTTGCAGCACCTGGATTTGGCCGTGGGCCGTCTGTATTACCTTAAAATAAGTCAGAACAAATTTTTTAAAATCTCTCTTCGGAGCCATAAAATTTCCAATACGTTGTAAAAATACAGTGCAGCCCCGGATCTAGATAGTTTGTCAATTAGAAAATGACACCCCCTTTTCTTCACTCAGGCGCATTAATATATAAACATATGTAATACTTTGGAACCGGGAATGTAATGACGTGAGATACATAAGTTACTAAGAAACATAAAAAGCTTGGGTTGGGTTGAGAAACTGTAAACTTAAGCTAGGTTGACACGATCCGATTACACTCGGACCGAGTTTTAAGTTCGTTTACACGTTTCGAGTGCACTCGATTTATAGTCTGAGGTGAAATGGCGGATCTCGTGCTTGAAGGGATAGGTGTTATGGCTGATATGTTATTGCAGGATCTGGACAGTCAAATTAATAAACATAGACGGAAAAAGAGGAAGTTATGGACTCGACAATGGATTCTCAGGCGTGAGATGGAAAATGAAGATAAAAATACACTCAAAAACCGCTATTCAATTTGATGAGGTTTCTAAGACGCGTTAATTCTAAAATTCAAAAATGTGACACAAACACGAGAGCTTCGCTCCATTTATGCGATCGTTGTTTACTGCTTTCCGCCATCTTGAAACTTCCAATCGGTGCCACTCGATCATATCCTGTTTACACTACGCAATATTAACCAGTTCAAGTCGTAGAACTTGTTTAATTTCATAAATGTGAACGAAACATGGACAGCCAAATTCGTTTGAAAACGTCACACACTAGTGCATACCGATTTATGCTGAACGAGGAAGGTCTATTGGTCAAACCGAAACTCATTCTTGATTGGACGGTGGTTGGAACTAAACAGGAAGTACCGCCATTTTTTCTTCTCTCGCTTTGGAAGCTAAATTGCTCGATGAGAACTTGTAAGTAGCATTTTGATGAAAATTTTATTTTAATTTTGCACATATTTATTTATAGTTAACATTTAACGCTTTAATTATAATTTAAGGTGATTTTATGCCTTCGAAAGAAATGGAGGAAAGCGATAGCCCTAGGTGTATCCCTCAGAAGAAGCGTAAATATATTATTCGACACCAGAGGTCACTGTGTAATGTTGTGTAGTGGTTAAACAATATTGTAATATGAACGAGGCCTTCCCTCGAACTTGTTAAATTTTGAACGCAATCATTTACAAAACTGGTTTATATATCGCATAGTGTAAACAGGGTGGGTATCATAGTATTTTGGTTGCCATCCGAGTTTACAATACTCGGATGAAGCGGTCCAGTAGCGTCCGAGCGTACTGCTCCGCTACTGGACCATTTCATCTGTCCACTGTCGAAGTGTACTTGATCGTGTCAATCTAGCTTTAAGGCTGGGATTATATACAGCTTTTAATGAAAATAAACTGGTATCTATGTAAGTCTTTGTAGAGCGACTCTACAACACGAAATACGGTCAAGATAAATATAATTTAAGTTTGAGTGTGAAATTGCAGCTGCATTTTCGCGCCCTCTCATAAATTTCCCCGAGGCGACTGCCTACTCGCTCACCCTAGATCCGGCGCTGATACAGTGTATGCAAATACGTCAGATCTCGATTAATTATTAATATCCAAATAAAATTAAAAACCTCGTATAGAAAATAAAATGCCGTCGAATCGGCAGGTTTCACACCAAAGAATTTGCGGATAATAGTGTTTTATCATTGGTTGACTCGACTTAAAAATTTCTTCAAAAGGCTACAGATGTAGGGGCGGCCATTACATTTTAAATTACAAATGGCAAATTATTAGAAAAGTTAAATCGCAAAATCTTTTATTTATTAAAAGTTTGTACAAAATGTAAAAACAGTATTATTATTGTAAACTTGTTTTATATTTTTCACTATTTTCTTCTGTTATCGGACAAAGAAGAGTGAAAAATATAAAACAATGCATTTACAATAATACGTCCAAATAAAACTTAAAATCAAAGTGCAAGTACTCCTCCACTTAACGATCTATCTGTTTAGCGACTGCTCGAACTTACCTCCGAGCTTAATACTGATACTTTTACTTTTTAACGGAAAATTTGGGTTTTGCCACACGCATCACTTTCGATTTCTATTGCGTTAATTCCCTGCAGTCGAAGTTCTAATATCTGATGAACAAAAATACTTTGTGCATAATTAAGATATAAATGTCTTTAGAGCCACGAGAACTTAAACGAGTAACTCGTCATAAATATATACCAAGTAACTCGCTTACCGATAGAGTCGAGAGAACGGAACTTAGTCGTTAAGTGAAGAGTACCTATATACAAATTTTTATAATTAAGTCAATGAGTGTGAGATGATAATTATTGGTATCCTCGATACCGAGATAATTTTGTACTTTAAATAGCCGGATTTTCCTAATATAAATTGTTTCGTGTTCGAAAACGTGGTATATTTATATAAATTTGATTAATAAAATCAGATCCATCTGCAGCGAACAAAATCGATAAATTTAATATCATCACTGATAATTAAATTTCTCGTTGACTTAACTTTTAATATTAGGAGTTTTGGCCGCATCACCATCGATCTTCACTCGGATAAATATATATTTAACAATACGGTATATGATATTATCCATCTTATTTATGTGGTCATTTGAAGCGCCGCGTGTATGGATCAACCATATCTGATTTTTGAAACAAAATGGCATTAATCCATTATATATGTGTGTGTGTGTGTGTGTTTATATCAGATAAATATGGTCGTGTAAAACCTGTTCTTGAATATAAATTCGCAAATTTATATTCTAGACTGCAAATAAATTCGATACGATATTTTCGATGAAAGTTTTTCCGACCAGAACCTTATTAGATATAGAAAAATTTACACCGTAATTCTGAAGTAACGTATGACCAGAAAGAAGTGTGAGAAGTTGAAGTGTGTTTCAAATTAGGCATCATAAATATAGCCTCATCTTTATTTAATTTTAAATAATCATCATTAAACTAGTTCTCTACATATAGTAGAATCTGTCACTAGTTTGTCAAAGCTACTTTTATAGCGCCCCTATATTTTTTTAAAAACAATAGTGGCTAAATAATCTTGTAAGGCGCCCCCATATGGTGGCGCCTTACAAGATACTGTGCATCACTTGCATCGTGCCGGCTCTGCCTATAAATAGTGGATCGATGCAATATCTATATTATTATTTCGCTGGTTTTTTTATGTATATACTGTACAGACCCACTAATGAAGTTTGTTTCGAGAATGGACAGGTGTGACTACAATCTACATTAGTTTTATTATTAGTTATCTTTTATTACTACTCAAGATGTGGTACAACTTGATAATGTTGGAGAGATGCCATCCATTAGGGCAGTGGTTCTCAACCTTTTTTCTGTTGAGGAACACATTTTAAAATTTGGCGTCACACCTAAATATTTTAAATAATAATTTAGACCACACCTAAATATTTTAAATAATAATTTAGATTTAACAACGAATTTTAATTAACGGATTACATTTATTCTTATTTATTACATTCAGATTACATACATACTTGTACACGGGTTCGTTAAATAGCGGCCCTTATTAAGTTATAGCGCCACCCGCGGATTTTGTCTTTTTAAAGAAACTATAATTTTAATTTAATTTTTATTCCTTATTTATTTAATTCTGAATAACAGTAAAAAATTTTGGCTGTCGCAGAAATTCGAGAGTTAGATTTTTTTCTAACGATACCCTCCCTATTTATAGGACTCGGTGCAGTGGTTCGACTGCAAAAGGGATATCCAACCAACCACGTTTCACTATTAATGTATATGATTCGTACAATTACATACATACATATATACAATTCATTCTTAATTTTTCGCGGCACACCGTCAAAAATTTGTAGTGGTTGAGAATCACTGCATTAGGAGAATTAGCGAGTAAGATCGATTCGTCGTAGAGACATTTTGTTGTTTTTATAAAAATGCCAGAAAATTGTGAGAAACTTTTGAATTTGTATACGGTATATTACATCGAATCAAATCATTTATATAGTGTTATAAAAAACAATGGCGTAAGTTTTTAATTGTGCTGGAATAAACATGTTATAGAAAAATGAACTGTAAATATTGCATTCCAAATTAAAGTTCAAACAGTAATGAAAATAAGAGTAGCACTAGCGTAAGGTATTCCCTTATTTCAAACAATAAAAATAATATTTATAATTTTTATGTTCAGTTGATAATCCCTGATTTTGTATAAAAAAAAAAAAAATGAAACGTCAATAAAACTTGGTTAAATTCGTGTATTTACTATCTATCTACCATTCAACTATGTTTTCATTCATTTAGAATTTTATTAGTCATTTACCATGGCAAAATTTAATCTGATTTTATTTAACAATTAACTGAAATGCATAAATACTAATCAATGATACCAATATACAAACTCAAATGTGATAAACTACTATATGATATTAAGATTTTTAACAGTTACACATTTATTTAATATATTTATAACTGTTGTAATTTATTGAATTATATTAGAAATAGTATTTATAATGGTATAACTTTTTCAGGAAATTTTATTTCAAATTTTAACAAAGAATGACCTGCATCAAATGATGATATATGTTAGAAATTTTTAAATCACTGTATGTTGAAAACAGTAACTTTTAAATCGCTGTTTTCAAAATAAAAATAAAACATAGAAAACACAACAATGAATAATTATTTGGAAATGAGGGTTAACTGGCAAGAAAAAGTATTCATGGAATATTTGTATTTTGTGAAAAAAATTTAATTCTAATCAATGTTATAGCATAAAAAAATAAAACCACCATCAAACTTCTTACAATTCTCAATTTAAATATATATGAGAGAAGCAATTATATATTTTAATTAGATTTCTGTTAGTTAGAAATGCAGAAATTGTTTCAACAGATATTTAGGCAAAAAACAAATCTGAGTGACCTGAATATTTCAAGCATGGCCAAGAAACACTTGAAGACAATGCATGGATAGGACACCTTTCGGCAAGCATGACCCTCAAAAATGCTGAGAAAGTTTGCATATTAATTCATGAAGATTGTTGGTAAATATTTTGGATATTGTTGAAAAGCTTAAGTTTATGGTTAACTTCGGGGTATTTTGATTGATGAATTGAAAATGAGACGAATTACTGCCAAATTCATGCCATGATCCTAACAGTTGAGTTGAGAAAGTTTGCATATTAATTCATGAAGATTGTTGGTAAAGTATTTTGGATATTGCTGAAAAGCTTAAGTTTATGGTTCACTTCGGGGTATTTTGACTGATGAATTGAAAATGAGACGAATTACTGCCAAATTCATGCCATGATCCTAACAGTTGAGCAAAAGGAATAATAATGCAAAATTACTAAGATGAGGTTAGTGTACTTAAGCCATAATATTGCACAAGGAAAATATATTAATATAAATGCTTCTAAAAGTTCAAAAACTACTTATCACCAATTAAATACAGTTCAAACTCAGTACAGCACAACTAGCAGTGTGTAGGGAACATGCTTTATTGAAGTCAGTAAAAACATTTTCGTTATTTCTCAATACCATCCTGAGTTACATATTCACTTAACATTAGAACAGTTTTTTAAAAAGATAATTCTAGAACGAAAATAGTATAATTTAAAAATAGATCTCGCAGAAAAATAAACAAAAATAAAATTTTTAGAAAAATATATACCTGGCTGTTATATATTTTTCTAATTCTTTATTATTTAGTTACTAACTTATATTGTTAATTTTATTTTAACCAAAACTTTTTTTTTGTTTATTTTTCGGCAAGATCTATTTTTAAATTATACTATTTTCGTTCTAGAATTATCTTTTTAAAAAACTGTTTTAATGTTAAGTGAATATGTAACTGAAGACGGTATTGAGAAATACTGAAAACGTTTTTACTGACTTCAATAAAGCGTGTTCCCTACACACTGCTAGTTGTGCTGTACTGAGTTTGAACTGTATTGAAAATATATCATCTGGTGGAAATGACTTATAGAGAAAATCACAAGGTGGAAATACTCATGTTGGGGTCAACCGAATGATTGAAGGTTGGGACCTAATGGTTGGTCATCAGGCCAGACTTGGACCCCTCCTAAAAAACTGAAGGTGTGGGACCTGATCCTCCAGGATGATAAGTTACAGCTTTACCATACAGCCATCTGGCCAACAAAGAAGGACATTATGACAGTGACTTTTGGACATGTGTAGTTAGTGAGGATGAAAAATGGAGTGTTTGATTTCTGAACATGACCTAGAAATCAAACAACAGTCCTCATACTGGAAAAGCCAGTCACCTCCATGTCCCAAGAAAGCATGACAAATCAGAAGCAATGTGAATTCAATATTGATTCTATTTGTACACTATACAGGAATTCTTCTGCAGGATTTGTTTCACAAGGACAATAAATCAATGCAAACTAATACATTGGCATATTAAAGTGTCTGAAGGATAGTGTGAGGCTCAATGCCCAGAGTTATGTATCATTGGGAACTGGACAATCTACTATGAAAATTCTTCAGTCTACATGTCTATCAAATTACAGTATTTTTTTGTTGCCATTGTTCCTCCTCCTTATTCTCCGGATTTGGACACCTGTGACTTTTTCATTTTCCCTAGGATGATGATGATGTTCGAAGGGCAGAGATTCGCACAATTGAGGAGATTCAAGAAGAGACAAGGATTATGCTGAACAGTATGAAAAAAAAAAGATTTTCAGAAGGTATTCCAATAATGGCAGAATCACTGGGATTATGCATCAACTCCCAAGGGGTTTATTTTGAGGGGGATAGTGATCACTAAAATCTCAAATTAGTCTGTCATTTTTTATAAAGTCAGTTCAGAAATTTTTTGATACTATTTTATATTAATTTAATGAATTTAAAAAGTTTTAAATAATAAATTTGAAATTTTTAAATTCATTATTTTAGAAGAGTTACCAACGAATAATGCCTGTATATACAAAAGAAGCAATTTAAAAAGAATTAATTTCCTATTTTCCGAACATATCATTTATTTTGAAATGAATTAAAGTTAATGGAATAAAATGTGTTTCATCACACTCATCTTTAATACAATTAATTTATATACAGTGAAACCTGCCTAAAACGACCACTAATAGTTCTCAAAGAAATGGTCTTTTTAGAGAGGTGGTCTTTTTACACAATTCAAAAATACAGTGTACTGTATTAAAATTATTAGTACTGTAGTGATACAAGTACCTGTACTGTACTGTATCTAAAAAATAATAGTGATAAGTTTTTGAAGGATTTTTGCTTTTATTTACATATCAAAAAATTGTATATACACGTACAGTAATACTGTACTCCATTCCTACAATGAGCTAATTACTATAGTTCAAAGGGATAAAAAAATTTGTGATAGAACTTTGTTTACTTTTAGCTGCTTTATGTACTACTATAGAATTTTCAAATTCTATTTCTAACTTGTTTAAAAGTTCTGTCAAATGTTCACTGTTTAATTCGTCAGCAGTGCATTTTAATGATTTTATTGTATGAACTATATTTTCTATTGGCACTATTTCGTAGTCTTCATTTTCTTCAGAGAAGAAAATGAAGACTACGAAATACTGATTCTTCTCTCTCTCTTCACTGCCTTCCTCATCCTCTTCGTCAGGAGCACTATCAGGTTCCAAAGCATCCAGTATGAGTTGTTCCCAGTCATACTCAAGAATTTCTGAGCTTGGCACATCTTCATCAATTGCATCCAAGTCTGTTTCAATGTCTGCTAACTGTGAAATTGTTGTTATTTCCTGTTCTCGAGTTCGTTCAAAAATTTAAAAAGCAAAATATTCTTCGGTACTGGTCGTTTTTAACAGGATATTTTTAAAAAATATGATTTTATTGCCGATCGCGGTCACGTTAAGAGAGGGTCGTTTTAAAGAGGTCGAGGACCATGTTTTATATATACGAAACGGGATGTTCCATCTAAAATGTGATCGTTAGTTCAGGGGGTCGTGTTACGAAGGTGGTCGTTTTAGCAGGTTTCACTGTATTAAATTATATAAATAATAACTTAAGTATATTCCATTCTAAGAGTTATAAGGACAATGCAGGTGAGCATAGGCTGTCTCTTGCTTTAATGCTTAGTGCTATCTTTTGTCAATGAAGTCAATGATAAAAAATAAAATTTTTAATAAATCTGCAGAGTAACCTCATCATTCATCACTTTCTCATCTTAGAAGATTGAATGCTTGCAATTTTAAATGGATAAATCTACAGCATTAATTAATATTAATAAAAATTCAATTTTAATGGCCTAAACATCCCATTAAATTTTATAAAAGTTAAATGGTTCAAAAAATTATTAGGGAGAATCATATGAAATTTGAATGCCATTTTTAAATAGTTGCAAACAAAAGTTAATTAATATAATTGAGAGATAAGAAAAAATGCAATGTGGTTGAAGAAGATAATGTAATGATAAAATCTGAATTCAGAAATTATTTTTCTAGTAAACAATTGCCCAATGGAAAAACAAAGTAAGTTGATTTACTTAGTTTTATTTAAAAATGGGCGTAAAAACAAGATAAATGTATTTGTCTTACTATTCCAAGATTTGTTTTCATATGGAAGATGATTTTTGAGAGCAATAGCTGAATAAGCACCTATGTAGTGCCACTTTCCTCATTCAACCGACAGATGGCATTACTGTCTATGCGACTATTAGGCTGCAATCATGGCGATATGAAGCTAGTCATTTTAGATTTTGTAGCATTATTTTTTTTTTGTTTTCTTTTATTATTTTTTTTTTAGCCTTCCTTCACTTTCTCCTTTCATGATGATTGATGTAGAAAGAGATTCCCTAATATTTGATTATGAAACACTCTTGTTTGAATTCATAGACCTAAACAACTTCAAATTTCAAAGGCTGTAATACTTATCTACAACCTCAATCAATTAAAATCGCAACTCCTTACAATATATTTTACATTGAAATTTATCCACTTCAGATTAAAGTACAAATTGTTACAGTTAGAGTAAAATCAGTAGGCATCTCATCAAAGAAAATTGCTGATGTTAAACAACTTCTAACTACATCAATAAAACTATCCTATCATTCTATAATAGAGTGTTTGGCATAGAATCTAAAAATGCCACTAGTCAGAATCCTTTAAGTGAGTCAGAAAGTGATTGTTCTGGTTTGGAATACTAATCATTTTAATGAACATGAATAAGTTTTTCTATTATAGCCGAGTAGGTTGCTTAATCATTCATGTTTTTTCTAATCCAATAGGTGTTTATTTTTAGTCTTGTGTATTTTGTACTATTTTCCTCATCAAAAAAATAATATTTTTCACAGCACTATCCTATTTAATTAATAGTTTAATTAAGTAGGAAAGTGAAAATTAAATACTTAAATATAATTAATAGTTTTCCTATTTAATTAAAGTATTTCTCATACATAAAACTATTTAAAATAGTTATTCATGGAAAAACAATATAAATTCATAATTATATTAAAAATAAGTTTACAAAGTTCTATATAACATATGTTATTTCTGCTTAGTCAAACACTGATATAATTAATAGAAAATACAATATTACATAATAAATACAAAATACAATATTTTTAAGCCCAGATTATAGGACAGAAATGCATTTTCTGTCCTATGATCTGGGCTTAAAAATACCTTTTGCCCATTTTACCTCCAACAGAAAACCAGAGCAGGAATATGATTAAATTGTTGCTCAAAATTGCAAAATTTCATTTTACCTTGTTTTTCCATTGAATTACAGAATTATAATTAGATGATAATACAATAGGTTAACTGCACAAACTGCAAAATATACACAAGTTGATTCAAATGTTTGAGAAAGATCGAAAAATTATTACAATGAAAAATTTTTAGAAACTGCTAATGAAAACTATTCTTCTTTGGAAATTTTTCAATTTTATTTAAACCAATTGAAAAGTTAAACTTGAACCAATTTTAAAATCTGCCCAATTTAAATTATGTCCACAGTTTCAATTCATATTGAATAAATGATCTGGGGAAAGAGAGTAAATATTAGACATTTTCTTCAATCATTTGATAATACATAGAACATGTCTATCTCTGTATTGTTAGTCATTAACTTTGTAATTTTAATTTAGCACTATTGAAATGATACTGAAATAACATTATTTCTGAATAGAAAAAAGTTTTAGAAAATTTAATGATCAAAAAAATTATGAAAAAAGCCTCTTTAATCATCATAATATGCTGAATTTTCAAAAAATATTTGCAAATTGATAATTGAAAGTTGACCTTAATGCTCAAAAACAGAATTTTTCCATTTATTAAAAAAACTACTATTCTATTGAAAAATAAGATTTCCCTGTACTGTATTCTGATTTTCAGTGAAATTTTGATTCATCATTTTCCAGTCTGAATCAAATAAAAATTGAGGAACAGGATTATTAATCAAATATGAGAAATAACTTTTTGATTTCTTTTCTGCTCATGAAATCTTGTTAAAAGTTCTTCAAATTAATATTTATAACTATCAGTTTTTGCTATTTATTCTTGATTTAACAAATCTGAAATTTTTCCAGTAAGTATACTTTGATTTTCAAGACTAACTGATTATTGTAAATTTTACTATATATTTTAACTTTTGTTTTAGGGCATTGACATATGAAAGCATTTATATGTAATATTGTATTTTCTATTAATTATATCAGTGTTTTCCAAACTGTGGAGTGTGCAAGCACATAAGAATTAACAAAAGCATCATTTTTGAGAAAAACAAACAAAAAATGAATTCAAGCGTGCAAGCCTATTGCAAGGGGGCACATAAGAATTAACAAAAGCATCATTTTTGAGAAAAACAAACAAAAAATGAATTCAAATTGGTGTTGAAAAAAATGAATCAACAAAAGGGTTATAAATATAGTACATATATTTATGTAACCAGAAGCTGTAGCTATTTTAAAAACAAAATATCGATCTCGTTTAGTGATTGAAAACAAATTGCGAGTAGTGATATCACCCAAATTGAAAGAATTTGTGCTGAAAAACAAGCCCACTCATCGCATTAAACATTATGTTGTATTAAACATGTATTCTATTTTTCATTTTTTTGTAAGATTTTGTTTAATTGATTAAAAAATTATTACTCATAAAAAAAATATATTTTTTGCCATATAAGAACTTTATCTATACAAAATATGGCATATTGTTTTGTAGTATTAAATTGTAAATAGAAAGTATTTATAAAATTAGACTATTATGAAAATGAAGGGCATACCAATTTTTTATGAAAAAGGGGGTGCAGACACACAAAGTTTGGAAACCACTGAATTACATAAATAATTCAATTGACAATCAAAGTTAAAAACCTACAGAATGCTACATATAATTATTTTAGTCAAAATCAAAAAATATTAATTTTATTAATTTATATTTAAATTTGCAAAAACTTTAGACTATAAAATAATTTTATAATTATTTTTAACTAGTATATAAAAAATTTTGCTTTAAAAATACCTGAATATCTGGTATGATATGTTGTAAATCTTGTTGTTCTTCTGATTGTAGGGAGAATTGTAAACAATGTGATGGTAACTGTATTGATTCTCCATTAGATAATTCTTCATTATTGCATAGAGTTTCTTCGGGAACTGGAACCGACTTGTCCATTGAAATTTCAGTAGAATCAGATGGAGAAAGTACCTGACCCTAAAAAAAAGTAACAATCTTCATTATTTCAACCCATATTTATTTTTTTATAAATAATTAATATAACTGCAAATTCAAGTATATTTATAGTAAATTAGCTAATTTAAAGCTGATTAAATATATATATGGCAAAAAATATTTTGAAATATTACCTTTGAAAGAAGTGGTAATCCTTTCTGTTTTCTTCGAAATGCAGTGCGACATTTAGAGTCAAGATTTTGCTTAATTCTATTCCATTCATAATTGCTTAAATTAAATTTGTGCATAAGATGGCCTAAACATTATAATAATATTGATATCAATTTGCTAAATATATTTCAATTAATTCTATGATAATTCACTCATTCATGTCAATTAAAATATTACAAAAAGATTTATATATATATATAACAAATCTTATAGAATATTCCTACAGATAATAGA
Source organism: Olivierus martensii (assembly GCA_000484575.1). Taxonomy (NCBI): domain Eukaryota; kingdom Metazoa; phylum Arthropoda; class Arachnida; order Scorpiones; family Buthidae; genus Olivierus; species Olivierus martensii. Next base: position 22,070 of record AYEL01043680.1, read on the forward strand.
ATTAATAGTAACAAATTCAATTATTAGTACTGGAAGTATTATATATTTTAAGCACAATAACTGATTTTAATATATAAAATTACAGAAAATTAGCAAAAGCTTATATAAATAAAAAATTACAAAAAAAAAAAGTGATAATAATAATAATAATTATAATAGATTTAATAATTCCTGCAATTTTACAAAAAAAAAAAGAATTAAAAATAATAATAATAGTATTTTTGAGTACAACTTGTGTTTAATTAAGTTTGAAAATATAAAATCCTGTCTTATTCTCTTTATATCAAACTCATCATCTTAAGAGCAACTGAAAAACTTTTTCCTTCCAAAAATATTAGTGTTAAATGAATAAAAATTCGTGCTTAAACATTGATTTTGTGTTTGCTTTTCTTCTTCAAAAAATAACTGAAAGATATAGATATATAATAATTACATTTCATAATACTTCAAAAAGTGAATAATGGGCGGTATTGTAATAAAATTTAATTGTATAAAATAAATTCCTGATTATAAAACAAAAACTTTAATGAAATTTTTATAAATTTGTAATATTGTATTAATGAATTAAATATCAAGTATATTTAAATAAACTTTTCTGTCTGATCATTGCTTCTCATAAAAATTGTAAAATACAATTAATATGAATAAAATTATTGTTGTTTAAACAAATCCTCTTTTAGGCCTTTGTTTTTTTAGTGGCAAAGAGAATTGAGTACTCCAATAATCTTTCTGGGCTGTAGGTTCTTCAATTTTGTCATAATGGCCAGAAATTAGAAATGAGATGAAATAGTCATCTAGAACCCTCAAAGGGCAGCCCCCTTACAGAATATACTCTTGTTGGCAGATCAGTAGCAGAGCAAATCAAGACTAGAGGAAAATTGTGAACATGAAAGGGATGAGAAGAGTTCAGATGGTTCAGATCATTATCTAGTAATCTCAAGAATGAATCTATTGAAAGAATGGAGGAAGTACAAAAGTTGTGCAGGTATGATTGAGAATGAAGGATCTTTATATGGATGGGAAATGTATGAAAAGCTGGCTCTGTTGGATAAAATATCTAATGTGGAGGATGTCTGGACATACTTTGAGTGGTGCAAGATGTAATTGATGAAGCAAGAATAGATAGGAAAAAAGATAAAGCATGATGGAATGATATGACATGTTTTATAGCAGAGAAGTATCTGGAAATGTTAATTGGAAAAGGTGAGTGCAGATAAGATGCACAAGAAAGAGTGCACATGAATAATGAAAAAGAGTAAGGAGAGGGTGGTGAGAGAGAGAATAAGAAGCTCCAGAATGATTTTGAAAGAACAAAAGGATATTTTGAAAAGCACTATATTATCATCAGATTCCTTCAATTTAGTCTCTCACATGAAATGTCAAATTTTTAAAAAGTCTAAAGCAGATAGCATCATGAATGAAAATATTCCAGATACAATATAGTCACCATGGCAGTGGGTAATAGACATCATTTAATTTAAAGATCATATATAATTTAAAATGTTTAATAATGTTTACTATGTTAATGTCTTCCAATTAATCTTACTTTTAATATATGTACAATTTATTTGTTTTAATAGTATTTATGTTTGTTTCTATAACCATTACACATCATATCTGGTTTTTGATTTTTAAATTTGTTCCTAAAAAATTATATTCTATTTTATATGTTTAACTTGTTGTAATGTTGAGGATGGCTTTTTCAAGAAGAACATGTTAAGATTTTTGTTTATTTTTATCTCATTAAATATTTTTTACCTGTACCAGAGCTTTGGTCTTCTTATAAGTTTAAATAAGGTAGATAATCTATTATTTTATATGTATGGAACTATACATGTTAGATTTTACAGAAGTTAGGGACTATCTTTATAAAATATTTCAACTTAAGATTATGTTGACTTATAATTGGGAATAATTTAAAACCTCATCATAAACTGAGGGCAACCTGCATTATTTCCCTAAGTAATCAATAATTTGAAAAACTATTTATTCTTTAATTATTATATATTAAAAATTGATAAATTTTAAATAAACCTAAATTATCAAGCCAAATTTTTGCCCTTGAAACCAGATAAATTTTGAATTAATTAATTTTGAATTTCAAATTCAGAATCTGATAAATTTTGTTGAAAATTCTGATTGCATAAAATTCTCAACAGAACACTCAAATGCACAAATAAAATGTCTTTGCAAACAATGAACAATAATTTCAGCCATTTTTATATAAAAATATCTTATGTGATTATATAAATAATTGCATAAGATTACTTATGTAATCATTGTATAGTTATTTCAATTATTCAATCATTTGTCAAATTATTTAATATTTTAATATTAAATTATTTCAGAAAAGAATCTGAAGAATCAAATTTTCATTTGCAATCTAAAGAATCAAATTTTATAGATTTTTTTCCCTTATTAATCATGCTCCAATTAATTTTGAATATTTTCAAGATTTTATTTTAAATATATTTAATGGTAACATATTTTTACTTACAGATAAAATCATTACTTATGTTTTTAAACACGTATATAACTAAACTTTCTAAAAAATTGAATTTTATGATATTTTAAATTAGGGACTGCCATATACATGTATATAACTAAACTTTCTAAAAAATTGAATTTTATGATATTTTAAATTAGGGACTGCCCCGCCCTAGATCGTTCTTGCAAGATAATATTTTGTCTTGTTTCGTAGCCTATATTATTAAGTAATCTAATAATTATAAGAAAACTGTTAACATAAAAAATTAAAAAAAAATTATGTTATTGAAAGTTTTCAAATATTTTAATTTAAATATGCAATATTTATAATAATGTTTTAAAGGAAAAGATTTTTTTTTATATTGTAATGCATGTAAAAGCATGTTACAGAAAATCATGAGGAATTTCTCCAAAAGATTCATAAATCCTGGGATTAAAAATCCTAATCAGTTGTGGCAAGCAAGCCCGAATGTTTAAAAAATCAAAAATTCCTTAAAGAAAAATCAAATGAACAAAACAATAGAATCTTTCTTGAATTTTTTAAATTCGAAATTAGAGTTATTCAAAGAATTCATTCAGATGATTTGCATAACATAGTTTATTCCAACGAATTGGTAGGATGAATTTTCTCAAAATGAAAAGTAGCCTTTATCTTAGTTATAAATATGGATTTGAAAGAGGTATCACCTGGAGAACCGCGGGAAACCTCTAGGCCAAATTTGGTCTCGAGGGATCAAACAGTACGACAGTTTTTGCGAAACAAACAGACACATAAACATTCCATTTTATATATATAAAATCGTTATCACATATTTTTTTTTTAAGTTATTGTACAAAATTACATGATATTGTTAAATATTTTATTCATTTTATTTTAAGGAAACTACAAGCTATTCAATATAATCAATTAAATAATAAATGCACATTTATATGTTTAATATAGTATATTAATTCGTCATATATGTCAAGTATTTTATTCGTAGAATTTTTTTTATTTTTCTTTTGCTTCTACTTTTAATGAAATATCTTTTCATCTTGGTTCAATCCAACTAAATGACAAAAAACTCCATTACAAACACATCAGTAAAATTGAAAAAATTGATTTTAATTCTTTTATTTGAATTGGCTCCATTAATAATTCAAGTTTGCAATAAAAAATTCACAAAAGAACCATATTTATGGTGTGAAATACTCTCAGAATGACGGATATAAGTTAAATTACCTGTTTTAAGATTAATTACTGTTTGATAGATTATATTTGTCGAATAATGTAGTCCATCGCAAATAAACGTATTCGAAGCTTCAGTGTGAAGACACAATGAATTTAATCCTGAGCTCTGTATTCTTAATTTTAATCACTGAAATAAGGAACGAGGTAACGATTACAAATAGTTATTTTCATCAGAATTTTCCAACTTCTGAATCAATGGCTTCTCAATTATTTTCAAATTCTAAAGCAATTGAATGTTTGCGTCACTGTATGCAACATGGTTATATCTGTGGAAGTTTTATTATAAAGAAAAATATGGAATGTGAATTGAATCTTCTACACTCTGATTCGACTGTAAATCAAATAAAATTAAAAAATGGGATCGATTTATTAAATTCTAAAGACATCTTCGTTTATTATGAAAGACACGTAAGTTGTAATTTTATTAAGGCCTACACTTTCTTTAGTATATAGATAGATAATGCAATTTTTTAGTTCAGTTTTATTTAGATGAATAATTTTTTTGAGATTTATATTTTGATATTAAGCTAGAATTAAGTACAATACAGTAGTAAGTATGAAAATTAGGATTTGCAATCAAATACGCAATATTTATATATAAATATGATACGAATTCCTGTATATCTAAGAACAATACATAAAAATAATCACAAGAAAATAATTTTAAGAAAACATTATTTCTATTTTAATTATTAAATTGCTTAAAATTTTAAATATTTGATTATTGTATTTTAATTTTCTAATAATCGAATTTTAATCCAGTATTATTAGTAATAGTAATCGCTTTATTCTTTATGATTACGCAAGAAAATATTAATTTACTGATGAAATCAGAAAAGTTTTAAATTAAAATTTTGATGGAAATAATTTAAATTTTTTTCTATCAAAATTTTAACATCTCTTAATTTGAGAATGCAGTAATTTATGTTGGGTCAAGCTATGTATAAACGGGAAGAGGATACTTTCACGCTAGCCTATCTTATAATAGAATCACATAAAAATATTAAATTAATAGGAATGTGCTTTAAATAATAAGTAACATTCCTATAAAATTTAAGTCTTTCTGATATCAGTTGTTAAAATATTCTTTAAACAAAATACAGTAATATAATAAGTAATGTAGCATTTTTTAATGAAAATGATTAAAAATGAAAAAAAAATTCGCAGTACATCCATCCTATTTAATGATTAGGAATTTAATGACTAAAGATTTGAAAATTTTACAATTGAATATGAACAGCATCAATTAAATTTAGCATAATTTCTATTTGGAATAATATAATTTCATCTGAAATCATTAATACAAGAATTAAAACAGATTTCTACACAAATTACTTTTAAAATTAAAAGAAACTATATTAAATAAAATATATAATTTTTAAAAATAGACCATTTACTAGTTAAAAGATAAAACAATAAATTTTTGGATTAGATTGGTAATAATTACAAAAATAATTTTAATAAACAAAAGAAATCAAAAACAATTACAGTACATGTAATGTAATTCAAAATTAATTCAAAAATGAAAGCTATCTTAATTAAACATATTCTTATAAGCATATCATCTTGAGCAATATTTCAGCTTGAATGCATATTTCTTATGTTGATTATGTTATTGTTTTTCTTGTAAAGCGCTCAAATTTGTTTTTAAAATAAAATTATATGCTACTATTATTATATTGTTAGCAATTTATAAAATTTTGTTTTAATATGCTAAAAATATATTATCAAAAGTACGAAAATTCGTTACTTTATATCGAATAATAAACAAAAAATAATAAATTTTCGATTTATCATATTATCTTTTTATTAACAGAATATTTCCCGAAAATTTCGAATTTCTATTTTTAATATATTTCTCAAACCAATAATAAGTTTTTTTTTTTTTTATCTCTAAAATTCACTTGATTATCAATTTAGTTCAATCTAGTGAATTAAGAAAACTTTTTAATTTAGTTAATTCTTGATTAATAAATATTTTTTGAAAAAAATTGAAACTTTATGATATATTCAATTTTTTTAATATAATGTACATTATTATATTTCTTATTTAGACAGATAAAGATTTTATAACATATCAATTCTTAAGAATAATATTGTTTCAAATAAAAAAAGCCGTCATTATAAATAAAATTTCATAAATCAGAAACTTGGAAAAATCATTAAAATTCTGAGAAGGTTTTTAATTAGAAATGAAGAAAAAAATGATAATCTGAATCGTTAAAATCTCTTAAAATTTGTATTGGTTTAGAACAGGGATGCCACAGGGATGCGCGGCCCTCCATTGACTTGTTGGCGGCCCGCCTCACAATGTATTATTTTAACAAGTCATACAATCAACGAAATATTATGTATAGTTTTGAACAATGCACTTTCAAATAATATTTTTTTGATATGAAATAATTTTAACAACAGTTCGATAACAATTTTTTAAGCAATAAGAAAAAATAATAATCATATTTATAATAATAAACATTTTTTTATTTTTACTGTATTTATGTTTGTGAAATAGATGATTTAAAAAATTGTACATGAGCATATACACTGCCACTTAACTAATGAAAATCTAGAATTGTTAAACTTTGTTAAATCAATGCAATACCACACATCCAATTAAAAATTTTTTGATTATGTTGCTTTGTAACATGTAATATATTAATAATAATAGTATGATATATAACTTTTGTAGTTTTTTTGGCGGCCCTCTTACAAACCACTGTGAGTCTATGCGGCCCTTTGTCTTAACAAGTCTGTACATCCCTGGTTTAGAGAGATTAAATTACCTAAAAACTGAACAATTAGCTATTTACTGTTTTGGGGAATCATAAAAATTATTAAGAGGCGTTAAATTCGTTTTTCTTAATTTTAGTGACATGAAAAAATCCGATCTGCCATTATATCAATATTTTGAGCCAAATTAAAAAACTAAGAATAATTAAAGCTCATAAGAAATTCTTCTGTCTAGAACAGGGGTTCCCAATGTCGATGAAATTTTAAAAGGGGTCAATGATGATCAAGTGGTCTATTGGGGGTCGATAGTCAAATATGCACCGGCGATTGATCGGAATAATCAAGATCAAGATCCCATTGATTACAAAAAAATTTATTAATAAAATCGATAATTAATTGTTTAATGATATAAAGCTATATCATGTAGTAAGGAAGAAATCATATGAAATTAATATAAGGGGAAAATACACTAAAATTATTTAATATATTTTAAAAACCAATAATATTTTTTAAAATATTAATTTTTATGCAATAAGTGCAATATAAAAAAATAAAACGCAGGAAGAATAGTACAAAAAATAATAAAACAAATCTAATAAACCATTTTTTTCAAAACTTTTGTTCATATTCTTAGTCTAATTCTTATCTTTAAGTTATTTATGTACCATAATTTATGTTAAGTTTTTAAGTTATTTATGTATCATAATTTATATTATGATTATGTTATATGCTGTATATTATAGAGAAAAATGTTAGGGGGTCGATGAAGAAAACCATTCTTTTAAAAGGGGTCGATGCTGAAAAAGGTTGGGAATCCTTGGTCTAGAATAATAACCGATTAAATACGCGATTGTGATAAAAAAAAAATTAAATGAAATCCTTATAAAAAATGTTTGCAAATGTATGATTGCATTTTCCTCTGATTTGTAACATTTTAAAACCATAATTTATATTAAAAAATTATAATTCCAAAAAGTGGGACTATAGATTAAAATGACTATTTCAGTTTTACCGTATAATGATTAAAATGTTTTAAAAAATGCTTATAATTCAGCTCTGTGCATAAAAAATTTCATTACAACCATATAAATTGAGTGCTGAAAATTTTAAAGTTTATTCACTTTTAAGGAATCATGCATGATAAAACTCTCTGATACGCATAGTTAACGAACTATAAGTTTTTTATCATTTTAGTAATTTAATTTTAAATTCGTATAATTTATTACTGAAGAATTTTTCTTCCATTTTTCTGTTTGAATTATTTAAAAAAATTATTAAATTTATTCCATAAATATTTAAAATATTTTTTACTCGTGCAATTTTTATATTAAAATTTTAGTTAATTAATTTCAATAAATAAATTTAATCAAAAATTTAAATATTTTAATGCTTATTATGATTATAATTTTTTTTTAATTTCCAGATTACTTGCAGAGATATATTTTGCGAAAATGGAGGGACTTGTATAGACACCGAGCCTGACGTCTTTTCTAATATAGCATATACCTGTCATTGTATATGCGGTTCTTGTGGCCAAAGATGTGAAAAAAGTAAGTTTTAATTTTCAGTTCAAATAAATAAAATTATTTCTATGCTCGCTTATTGAATTTAAAGGTTTTATGTTTCAATTTAAATTGTATAGACTTTTCTTTGATGTTGCATAAAAACTTATATAATCGATCAAACACATTCTTTAGAAAGAATTATTTCATTAGATTTATTATTAATGTAATGATGTATTAAATACAGATAGAATTACTGCAGATTCAGAAAGTGCAGTTTATTATCAAAATTGAAATCTTCATTTCATTTACATAGAGCAAAAATATATAAAAATCGAACTAGGGTAGAATTTTAAAATGGCCTTCGATAGTTAGATAATGAAAGTCAATTTAAATTCTATTTTGGATTTAATAAAGTTGAAATTCAACATTTATTGAATAAACAACATTCAATACCAAAATACTGAAGGATAGTGTGTTCATTAAAATTCAATCTGGAATCCATTAACGCTGAATTTAGAGATTAAATATCTAATACAATAGACTTCCTCTTATTCGGTTCCGCTTTAATCGCCACATTTTCGTCCAGCTATGGAGTGAAAAGGAAAATGAATAAAAATAAAAATAAACAATAATGTATTCGGAAATGAAAAAAGCGTTTGAAATTGCAATAAGATATATCGAACAGAAAGGTAATTCATCTCTCATTGATATAATAAAAATGGAATGATTTGCTTAAAAAACTAATTTAAATCAAAAAGACAAATGAAGGTTACTGATTTGATTTAATAAATCTTTATATATATCTATATTTTTTATTTAATTTACAACTTATATTAAAACTTATATTGGTATTTTGCATATACAGTGGTACCACGTATCACGAACGTCTCGGTTCACGAACAAATCGGTCTACGAACACCATTTGCGAACAAATTTTGCTTCGCTTTACGAACGATGCTTCGGTTCACGAATACACACGCACGGAGTGCATGGAGCGCACGTGACTCGCGGCGCACAAAACCCTGCGCACAGCCTCGCCCCCAGCAGCAATCCAGTTCGCCCAGCTCATATGGGTACAGTAAAGTTCCAACAAGTGTTGATATTTTAGTTTTTTTCTTTATTTAATTAAATTTATCCCTTATTATGGCTCCCAAAAAAGTTAAAAGTGTTAGTGAAGGTGGTGTTAAACATGCTTTCTTCTAATATTACTGTTATATTTATTTCCTTTCTGTATTATTTCCATACATAAAGCCATAACATGTTAAAATTTTTTTCTAAGACAAAAACGTATTATTTGGATTTACATTAATTGCAATGGGAAAAATTGATTTGGATTACGAACTTTTCGGATCACGAACAGGGTCAAGGAACGGATTGTGTTCGTGAACCGAGGTATCACTGTATTTGCCGATTAACCGGCCATTCATTTATCCAGTCTAAGGTCCAGTCCCATAGTGGCCGAATAGGAGGGAGTCTACTGTATTTAAATTACAATCATCCTTAAATATATCTAAACCCATATTTAGCTTAATACTTATACAAATAAATATTGAAAATTTTATATGATATTCACATAACTTCATTGATATAATATTAAAATCTTTCCTTTAATAATAGTATAGAAGATGAGAGAAATTGTCAAGATGTTATTCTTTTTTATTTAGATATGACAATTGAACAGTAGCGTTTTTGCAATATATCATCAATTTAATTTGGCCAAGGAACCCTTTTATATTACGTAAAGTATAACGGAACCTCTTTAAATTTTTTCAGTATGAATCTAAAAAAATGCACTATTTCAAGATCAAGGTCAAACTTTAAACAATAAATTAAAATTTAAAAATATGATTTGGGTGCGACAATTGTTAATAAATAGGCCAGTCAGAAATGATGGGCATATTTACCAATATTACAGCACATAATTTGACTGTTCTTAAATAAAATTATACATTTATATATTTCTAAGGAAAGTAATTTTTTTTCTTTTTTCATGGAACCCTGGTGTTTCGCGGAACACCATTTGGCAAATGTTGCGATAGAGAAATAAATAATTTGAGAGTATAATTAATATGTTATTATTTTTGTAATTCAAACAGAGTGAATCTTGAGATTCAGGCAAAAGGAATAATTATCTTTTTAGAACAAAGATATTTGCTAATGAAATACAGTATATTAAGTACTATATTTTATGAAATAAGTTTACCTAACTTAATTATTGCAGACAGATAAATGAAAGAGAATTTAATTGGATCATTGTACAAAATTATATTTAAAAATATAAAAATTTATATAAGGTGGAATGGGATAAGTGCGTAGCTGGGGGAAAGTGCATTAACAAGATTTTAACCGGAGTGAAGTTGCCCCCACTTTTGAATTTTTAAATTTTTTCTTTTGCACTCGATTGCACCTCGTTAGCACCTTTTGCACTTTTAATATTTTTGTTTGCACCCCCACCGTTTGCCCCCAGAGCCAAAACAAATTTGGGGGGCTAACTTCACACTGGCCCCCAGTTTCGAATTTTCGAATTTTTTCTTTTGCACTCTTTAGCAAATCGTTAGCACCTTTTGCACTTTTACTATTTTGGTTCTAGATCCAACAGTTTGACCCCCAGAGCCAAATAAATCGGGGCCCAACCCCCCAGTTTCGAATTTTTTCTTTTGCACTTTTAATATTTCCGTTTGCACCCTTACCGTTTGGCCCCAGAGTCAAAATAAATTCCATGAGTCTAAGCTGATATTTGCTTCTTTATTGATTTCATTAACCATAACTCACTTCATAACTTATCTATCTATGCATAGAAATACCAAAATTTACTATCAATTATTATAAACAAAATAGTTATTTATAAATACAAAAAGTATTATAAGATATCAATCTATACTTATTTAAACACATTATTTAAAATAACTTATAATGAAAATAAAATAATATCAAAGTTTATTAATTCTTAATCACTTAAAGTACGCAATAATTTGACTATTTTCTTTCACAAATCTCTAAATAAACATACCCTTAAAATATGAATTTTTATGGTAAAATATGAATATTACATAAAAAAATTATTTTGTAATAAAACTTATTACATAAAAAGCATAATATCTATGTTTATTCCTTTTTCATAAAGGCCAAAATTAAATAAACCATTATTTATTAATCCATGCAAACGGAAATTTTAAAATTTTCATTGTAGGTTATATGATTAAGCATTATTGCAATAATTTTGTGTATATGATATGAATATACATTTGTTTTAATTTTATTATTTTTTGACCTACTATGAAATTATTTCTGAGTTAAAAATAAATATTTACTACTTTATTTGATCTCGAGCTATTCAAATAAAAGTTTAGATGAGCACCTTTAAAATTAAATATAAAAAAATTATTCAAATGAGTTTTAATTGTTACACCTAAAATTATTTCTAAACAAATTTCTTACTAATAAAACTTTTCACTTATTATTAGTTTACTCCAAATTCATGAAAAATTATTTTGTATATACAACCATATTTGACAAGTTCTTTTATATCTTTACCGGAAAAAATTAGCATTTCTTGATATCTTTCCTGCAAATAATCGCTTAATAATAATATGTGTAAGGACTCGGACAGACGTTTATTTTTCTTCCAATGGAATCCTAAACTACAACGTCACACCACTCGCAGGTGTCAAATATATAACACCAACAAACAATAGAAAAGTTAGCATTTCTTGATATCTTTCCGGCAAATAACCGCTTAATTGCAGTGAAGCCTATATTGAAAGTGCAACATATTTCATGATCAAATAGAAAAACATCGTTGAGAACATTTTTATATTTAATGCGTTCTTCTCTAACATGCAAGTTATTACTTTAAAAACGAAATCTATTTAATCTATATTATTAATAAATCGTTTAATTTAATCATTAGAATTAAACGGAAAATTTTTGCATTACTGTTCCACAAGTAGCTTATGTAACGGTAATGCAATAATTTTTTTCCACTATTATATAAAAATAAATCAGTTCAAAACTTCTAGTTTTATAAATTTTTCAGTTATAGGCTATCTTGAAAAATAGCAAAGGCATCAAGTACGTTTTGTAATAAATGTTATTTTTCATACAAATATAATTGAATGATTTGAATAATTTTCATATGCTATCTTAACAACTCAAATTTTAATAGAACTTTGCTTGTGTGTTTTGTAACTTAAAGAACCAAACATCGATTATTTCAGAATATTTAGTGATTAATAATAACTTGCATATGTGGGGGTCCGGGGGTCTTATTGACGAGATTTTGGCTGAAAAACTTGAGCGACGTGGGTAAGCGACGCGTCAGAGGTCTAGAAGTGAAGCGAGACATGCGGCAAACAATTGACAATTAAACTATTTATAACTAAATCTAGCAGTGAAGCGAGACATGCGGCAAACAATTGACAATTAAACTATTTATAAAAATAATATATTTAATATAAGCAATTAAACTATTTATAACTAAATAATATATTTAATATAAAATAATAAAATGCTAATAGTACAAATAATAACAATAATAATAATACAAATAATTATAAAACATATAACATGAATCAAAGAAAAATAGAATAGAATAAAACTAACGAAAGTATTGATGCAAAGTTAAAACCGAATCCTAACCTTAACGGTGGCTTTAATGCGCGAGAGACAGACAGAACCCATAAACATACCATAAGAGAGAATCTTTTTTCCTCCTTTTTTCATAATTTCCTTAGTTTCTTGAAGTGAAAACAAAACATTGATGAACACAAAGACGATGACATCCACTCAATGTTTCTATTTGATCATGAAATATGTTGCACTTTCAATATAGGCTTCACTGCAATTAAGCGGTTATTTGCCGGAAAGATATCAAGAAATGCTAACTTTTTCCGGTAAAGATATAAAAGAACTTGTCAAATATGGTTGTATATACAAAATAATTTTTCATGAATTTGGAGTAAACTAATAATAAGTGAAAAGTTTTATTAGTAAGAAATTTGTTTAGAAATAATTTTAGGTGTAACAATTAAAACTCATTTGAATAATTTTTTTATATTTAATTTTAAAGGTGCTCATCTAAACTTTTATTTGAATAGCTCGAGATCAAATAAAGTAGTAAATATTTATTTTTAACTCAGAAATAATTTCATAGTAGGTCAAAAAATAATAAAATTAAAACAAATGTATATTCATATCATATACACAAAATTATTGCAATAATGCTTAATCATATAACCTACAATGAAAATTTTAAAATTTCCGTTTGCATGGATTAATAAATAATGGTTTATTTAATTTTGGCCTTTATGAAAAAGGAATAAACATAGATATTATGCTTTTTATGTAATAAGTTTTATTACAAAATAATTTTTTTATGTAATATTCATATTTTACCATAAAAATTCATATTTTAAGGGTATGTTTATTTAGAGATTTGTGAAAGAAAATAGTCAAATTATTGCGTACTTTAAGTGATTAAGAATTAATAAACTTTGATATTATTTTATTTTCATTATAAGTTATTTTAAATAATGTGTTTAAATAAGTATAGATTGATATCTTATAATACTTTTTGTATTTATAAATAACTATTTTGTTTATAATAATTGATAGTAAATTTTGGTATTTCTATGCATAGATAGATAAGTTATGAAGTGAGTTATGGTTAATGAAATCAATAAAGAAGCAAATATCAGCTTAGACTCATGGAATTTATTTTGACTCTGGGGCCAAACGGTAAGGGTGCAAACGGAAATATTAAAAGTGCAAAAGAAAAAATTCGAAACTGGGGGGCTGGGCCCGATTTATTTGGCTCTGGGGGTCAAACTGTTGGATCTAGAACCGAAATAGTAAAAGTGCAAAAGGTGCTAACGATTTGCTAAAGAGTGCAAAAGAAAAAATTCGAAAATTCGAAACTGGGGGCCAGTGTGAAGTTAGCTCCCCAAATTTGTTTTGGCTCTGGGGGCAAACGGTGGGGGTGCAAACAAAAATATTAAAAGTGCAAAAGGTGCTAACGAGGTGCAATCGAGTGCAAAAGAAAAAATTTAAAAATTCAAACGTGGGGGCCAACTTCACACCGGTAGATTTTTATTATTCTGGAATCTCATCAATGATTGTGCGATATCTATGTCGATAGGCTGATATTAACTTTTAGTACAATATCAACTGGCAAAATTTCGCTTATCTTATAATAAAAAATTCCGTTAATGCACTTGCTCCAGCTATGCACTTACCCTACTCCACCTTATTTATATATATAAATATAGTTCAAAATATAAAAATTATATTTTGAACTATTGTATGAGGAAGCTTACGACCTACAACTCATAAATTTGTTACTGCTTATCCGAACTTAATTTGTGACAAGCTAATAAAACTACAAGTACTTGTAATTTTCCCTGTGATATTTTATTTATCATGCTAATTCAACTTTAACTGCTTTTTTACATCCCGGAAAACGGCAGCTGGATATGCTAGTAATTATTTGACATATCTACTGGATAATCTGTTTAGTATTTTTCCTTCCGTTAACTTTCCTATACAATTCTGTGCTTTAAGATAAATACGAAATAAAAACAGAGATAAGGTGGAGTGGGATAAAAGCAGAGTGGTTTTTGTAACATTGGATTTTAAACACATGTATTTTAACCTATCATATAAATATTTAACAATGTCGGTGCCAATCGCATTGCGCAGCTATTATTGTTTAATTCATTCTTGTAAATTTTAATTTTGCTACAATATTGTACAAAATGTCAGCAACTCTGCACTTACCCCGAAACGGAGCAAGAACGAACGTGCAAGTCAAAAACGCTTTGAAGTTTAATTACACACTCTACTTGGCAAGAGCAGAATTATGAACAAATCTGCTATAAAATGTTTTTTACCACATTAAGATAGGTTATTTCGTTTTAGAGTTATCCTTTGTTAAACAAACAAGGATTTTCTCTGAAATGTGAGAGGACATATAGTGAAATAAAACAAAATATAAAATGATGTAAAGTACACAAATTATTTAATAACAACTTGTGTACTTATATAACTTTATATTTTAGTTTTATTTCACTATACCTCCTCTCACATTATTTACTTTACATCAGTTTTTATTTTGTTCAAAGTAACAAAGTACAGGAATCCCTTGATTAGTGCGGTTAATAAATCCTCGCAATATACCACATATACCAAAACCGCACTAATCAAACTAAAAAAAACCAATGGGAATAATTATAATGAATCCTGGAAAATATCAATATTATAAAAATGTATTTTTTTTCCCCTCTCTCAAAACATATCTATGTTGCATTACATGTACTTTAAATCATTGAGGAATATGTATAGGTATTCAAAAATTTATAAGAATTAAAATTTATTTTTCACAAAAAATAATTATTTTTTACAAAATTGCATAAATTTTATAAAAAATAATTGCAGGTCCGTAGACATCGAGTACTGGGGAGGAACTGAAGGCAAGGCTGGCTATATAATATTGTAATGGCTATTATTAGATAGTTGCCAGAGGAACTGAAGGCAAAGCTGTCTGTATAATATTGTAATGGCTATTATTAGGTAGTTGCCATTCACGCTAAATTTATTAATAAATAAAATTACGAACAAATTTGAAATGTAACAATTAGATGACGAAAGTCGTAATATTAACAGAATTAAAATAAATAACTAAATAAACAAATTTGTTGCAGTACTCTAATCATATAGACTACAATCCCCAAGATTCTGTTGCTAACGTTTCAGAGCAAAAAAATAAAATCGCACTTGTTGAAGCGCACTAATCAAATCTGGCATTTCATATATCAAGGGATCGTCTCAAATTATTTTTGTGCACTAATCAAAAGATTCCTGTACACATTTTGTTATTTAATATGATTAAATGTTTTTTATCAAATAAAAAATGGTTTACATGAAAATTTTAATTGATATTTTTGCATTTATCAATCTTCATCTCGACAACGTTCACATTCGTTCATTTCTTTTGAATAATCGCCCCCTGTTGGTTTTTCTGACGTACCTGCGAACTATATTATATGCAAAAAATAAAAGTTAATAAACAAATTAAAATGTAGAGCACGAAACAATAAAACTGAACGTGTTATGTAGCAAGAAAAATCTAATGCCCCAGATAATTATTTACGGTGCCAGAGCGTACCAGGGTTTTTCTCAATAAATTTTAAAATGTCAATAAATATTGTTTATTTAATGTAAACTTTAATCAATATTCTTCATACTTACCAAAAAATAGCCCCTAATATGAAGAACTATATCCTAAGAACTATTGCACTTTTATGGTACTGTCAAAGTTGTGTGTGTTCTTTGGATGCGACACATTTGTAATGGTCGATGTATCAATAAATACTGGAATATCATCAGTTATTGTGCGATATCTATGTCGATAAGCTGATATTAACTTTTAGTAGATTACTACAATATCAACTAGCAAAATTTGCTTATCTTATAATAAAAAAAAAACCCGTTAATGCATTTGCCCCAACTACGCACTTACCCCACTTCACCTTATATTCTTTTAGAATGGATGTTTAACAAAAATATTTAATAGTATTAAACTCTAAGTGGAACTCATAGAAATGCAAATTAAAAGGATTTATAAAGTTTCATTGCATAGTGTTCAAGATATTTTGTCTAAAAATGTGACACTAATGAGAATAAGCAAATTATTATATAGATTATTAAAAATAATTTATTTGATTTGACAAAATTTTTCTTTTTATTAATTTTATTTTATTGATTAATTTATTTTTATAGGAAACTATGTCCATTTACCTAATAAAGGAATAGCTGAAAACAACATAGCTGAATTTGAAACTATCACCGTAGAGCAATGTTTGGATTCGTGCAGTCAAAATAGCAGCTGCAAATCTATTGATTTTTCTGTATCTGGAAAAAAATGTTATATGAATGCTTATAATCATGAAGAGAAGAAACTTCATTCATTCGACGATATAGATTATTACTATCCTAATTGTAATTGTTAAAAAATTTTGAAACAACTTTTATGTAATTTTAAAATATGATAAAATTAGTTTATAGTACTGCATTTTACCATATTTATCAGCTAGAATGAAAATTTTAGGTTTTTCAATTTGTAACTGAATACATTTATTCAATTAAGTGTATTTTAAAATGATTTAAAAAACAGCAAATTTATTCAAAACACATGGAAATAAATCTGTCTGTTCTTTAATCGATAGCACATGCCAATAACTTTCACAAAAAATAAAAATTTAGATGGAGATTCTTTATATCATTCGATTTAACTTAACAAAAATGAGTTATAAAATAGTAGACTTAGCAACTATCAATTATAATCGATGGAAATTATAAGTATTCAATATTCATAGTTTGTCAAATTAGCTCTCTATTTACACATTCGTCTCAAACTTTTATATCTAAATTTATAAATTAAAATATCTGATTTAATAAAATTTTTGCCGCGAATATTTCCTGATTTGGTTCACACTTGTCACCTCCAAGGTCTATGACCGAAAGCACTCATCATAATACTATACAGTACTGATTAAAGATGATTTATTATATAGGTTATCTAAATTATCTTACCTTTTGTATAGCTACTTTCCATGCATTAAATCAAAAATGAAGTGTTTTTATTGTGCTTTATTTTTTGTTTCTCGAAGCAGTGGATTTATGATTGGATTACATAAATAATATTTAGTACTATATTTATATATAATATTTTATCATTCATTTAAATATTTATGTAAAAGATTATAATTTTTTATTTAAATTAAGTATAAATGCTGTATATGTACTATACATTAGTCGTTAAAATTAAAATATTTTATGAATAATAAAACTTATAATAATTTGAAAATTATTTGAAATAAATCAGTTTAATTTAACAAGGATGATTCAAATATTAACATTTATTCATTCATATAATAAATAAATAAATAGTTCAGAAAACTATTCACTTACTTTCCATATACACATTGTTTCCATAATTCGTAGTATAAATCGAACAGTTTTCCTTGTATCTCTAGGATACATCATCTGCTCTCATTTTAGCTTGATAATTTTCCTTTGTGTCCCATTTGACCAGGATTCACATGAGCTAAAATGAAAATAGAACAGTTTTCCTTGTATCTCTAGGAATGAGCTAAAATGAGCTAAAATGAGAGCAGATGATGTATCATCTGCTCTCATTTTAGCTTGATAATTTTCCTTTGTGTCCCATTTGACCAGGATTCAGAACGAAATTCTAAATCAAAAATGTAGAAAAAACATGCATTAATAGCCTCATTTAAAATTTTTTTTTTTAAATGTGAGATCACTTCCGTTTTTTTTTTTATCATGTTATAGCTAACAGTGCGTAACTTAATGTTCAAAACATGAAATAAATCTATTATAAAACGCTAATTTATTTTACATATAGTCATATATGTAAGTAATATATCATAAATACTGTTTTATATACTGTACTATACAAATACAGTAAAATATATATGTCAAATTATAGTATTTATATTTAACTTAATCAATAAAATATCGTGTTTTTAAATATTCGCCTTTCACATTTACTTTAATAACCATACATTTTTAAAGATTTATACCGCAGTTCATGATTTAACTGTTTTCCATTGAAAAAGTAATGTTTGGTTTCATTGAAAATGATACATTCACCCTGTTAGTTTTAATCAAAATACAGGTAGTTCTAAACAGAGACACTTTTATAATTTTGATTAAAAAAGAGAGAGAAAGAAAATTCATCTCAAACACTTATTAGGCAGCAAGTCTTTCATAACTTATCAACATACTGCGTAATGGATTTACGTACAATATAGGGGCACAACAAAATGGCCACATACTACTTGCAACTTTTTTAAATAAATCAGCTTATAAAAACTCGGACACTAACAATTCTTATTTTCCATGATTTTTTCTTAACTGTGTTGTGGATTTGTTTATATTTTAAAAATATAATGCCAATTTGCATAAACATAATCGAATCGAAAAATTGATTAGATGACTTTTCTAATAGACGCTGATTTACATAAGACTTATATTATTTCTACTAAAATATACTATAATATTGCGAACATGAATGACGAAATTCATGTTACATGCGTAACATGAATTTCGTGTTTTTTTCTTGTCGTAATATGAAAAAATTAAAAATATGTCATCAAAATCGATTTTCAATAATCGTTCTATATAAGTTTTCGCAAAAAAATTATACAAAATGAACACATATTCTAATAGGGATTTAATGAAAAATATTTTTATTTAAATTAAACAAAATAAGATAAACTGTATAATTCTTTTAATTTATTACCGATTATTTGCATTTATAGATAATATTTACATTCTTAAATATAAAATAACATGGAGGCGAAAATATGTTTTTGTTCCCGTGTTAAAATTTGCATGGGAGCACTGCCCCTAATGTCCCATAGAATCCATGTTGCTACTAATCAAAGATTGGAAAAATAGATTCGAAATTAGGAAATGAATAACAACTTCAATTGCTTTAACTATTTATAGTTATTTTAACTTTCTATATACACAACTTTCGGACTCCTTGGTACTCTTTCTTGAGTGGAAAGGGGTCCTCTATGAGGCGAAAAATATGTTTTTGTTCCCGTGTTAAAATTTGCATGGGAGCACGGCTCCTAATGTCCCAAAGAATCCATGCTACTAATCAAAGATTGGAAAAATAGATTCGAAATTAGGAAATGAATAACAACTTCATACTTTTATTACTGATAATGGATGCAGTTGGATAGATCTGTGCCTGGTTAACAATAGAATGCTGGAGTATTACCCTACTTGCAGAACTGAAGACTGGATTTAGGCACGTGACCACAGGTATTTGAACAATAAAATTAATTTTTTAAAGAAACCTAAACCGATTCCTAAGACAGTAGCTTCCACATGCTGGTCTGCGTTTCAAGAATATCTTATAAATAACTGGAATCCGGTTCCACTTGATAAAATAACTCCTTCGGCAGATATAGTTTTGTGAAGAAGCTTACCAACCTCATTAAAAAAGCGTATAAACAAACAACTTCCTTTTATACAATTAATAAAGACTCAACTCCCTGGTGGAACCAACAACTAGAGGATTTGAAAAGAAAGGTGTGTAGATTACTCAACCATATTAGAAGAGAAGCAGAGCCAACAAGGAAAAGTATGCTTAAAAATGAACACCGTCAAGCCTTCCATACTTACAAGACGGAAATTAATAAAAGTAGGACTGAAGCTTGGCACAGATTCTGCACTTCACATGCTGATAATTCTTGGACCTCTCCTTATTATATTGTTATACACAAACTAAGAAGAGTTATCTTCCTAATACTTTGGAAACAAATACTTCCGATACTACTGGAATTGAAGACACATTATCCACTATTCTTACTTACTATTTCCTAAAGATAACACCTCTGAAGATTCTGAGGAACAGATTAATATTAGGAATAGTGCATAATCTCCACCTGCTATAGCTGATGAAAGACCTTTTTCTTTTTTGGAGGTTCAAAAAGCTTTCAATTTGATCAAAGAAAACAAAGCCACTGGCTTAGATCAAATTACGAATAAAATGGCAAAATCTGCCTTTAAAGCTTTACCTATTACTTTCGTCACTCTTTTTAATTGTTGTTTATCTATTGGACACTTCCCTTTAGACTGGAAACAAGCCTTGGTGAAACTGATTCCTAAACAAGGTAAGGATCTCTCCAAGCCTTCGGGTTATCACCCTATCAGTTTTCTCTCAACTCTCGCCAAAGTGCTTGACAGTCTTCGTATAAATAGAATTGTATGGTTCCTTGAAGGGAAGAACTTCTTTCATCCTAATCAGTTCGGTTTTTGCCCCAGAAAGAACACTGGCAATTTCTATGGCACTTAATTACATTTTACAGGCCAAAAAGGAAAATAAGCAGAGCATTGCAATTTCCATTGATTACAAGGGGGCATTCGACAATGCCTGGCAGCCTGTCATCCTGAAAGCATTGAAGGATGCAGGTTGCCCGGGGAACTTATATTGCCTTTTAAACAGCTACTTCCTTAACAGGAAGGTGGGATTACTTTGCTTCTTCTCAAACATGGCAACAAAGATTGACTACAAGATCTTGCAAACTCTGCCCTGAAGGTGATTCATAATTGGAGCAAAGATCATAAGTTAACAGTTAACCCTAAGAAATGCACTTCCATAGTTTTTGGATGTAATAAACCATTTCAGAAGAAGTTATCTATTAAGATTAATGGAGAATTGCTCAGAAGAATAAGCTCAATTATCTTGGAGTTATCCTGGATAATACTTTAACCTAGAAAGAGCATATTACATATGTTTGCACCAAAGCTCTAAAAGTGCTACATGCTCTTAATGGAATTTCTGCTAAAGAATGGGTACTTGGAGTCAAGGCATCTAAAATCACCTATTGTATGGTTGTCAAACCTATTATTACTTATGCTGTGGAAGTCTGGGAATATGCTTCAAATAAGGTTTATATAAAGAAGAAACTTCTTAGCATACAAAGAGCAACAACAATTAACATTGCTAGGGTCTATAGAACTACACCTACTAGCATTTTGCTAGTTCTTACAAAAATTTATCCATTACATCTGAAGGTTCAACTCTTATGTGGGACAGACTATTTTAAGAATCATCATTACTTCTCTGAAGTTGAAAATTTGAAGGTTTTACTGTACAACTGTGACCACCACCTCCCCTTGTCAAAAAATGGGGAATTGATTATTTGTCTACTTTTGAATTAGGTCATCTAGCTGATTTCACCTACCTCAATTACACTATTGAATATCAAATAAATCAGAAGGACTATTTTATTTATATGGATGGCTCAAAAACCACAGACAAAGTGAGGGCTGGTGTTGTTATTATACAAAATGACAAAACTATATCAGGGATACTTTTGTCTTGGCAAGGATTGTTCCATCACTCAAGCAGAACTACTCAAAAAGAACATGAATATTTTGTTAGACTCAACCAAACCTCTCATATCCATATTGTTTCAGTCAGCAGGGCTGCACTCCAGATTATTTGCAAATGCAAAGGAAACTCTCATTTGTACTATGAAATTAGGAAACTTTTTCCTAGGATAAGTATTTCTACATTTGTTCAATTGCACTGGACATGAGGACACACTGGATACAGTGGGAATGAGCAAGCAGATCTTTTAGCTAGAAAAGCAAATGAATTTCATTCTTCTGTTTCCTTCTCAAAGATTCCTTTGTGTAAGATACAATCAACACTTAAAAGTGAACTGATTACAAACTGGCAAAGTGAATGGGATAGTGACAATACTGGATATACTCTTTATAGTTTTGCATCAGGTCTCAAACTGTTTTTCTCCCTTAAACACATTTAGACAAACTTTTATCTGACTCAGTTTTTAACTGGACATGGATGTTTTAATTTGTACCTTCACAGGTTCGGATTTATTGATTCTCCCAATTGTGACTGTGATTATACCTCAGTCCAAGAAATCTTCATCTTTTATTTGACTGTTCCCATCATAACACTGCCAGAGAACACCTTATGAGAACTGTCATCATGAAGAGACCTGTGGACTTGATGTATTTTTTTTTATCAAAAACAAGGACATTATATGCAAGCATTACAAAAATGTTTGAACAATACTAAAGCTTTAGAGAATGACTTTTCTTTAAGGACAACTTAACAGATGTGATTTTGTATGAACTCTCATCTTTTCATCTGTTATTTTATTGTATAGTATAATAGTTGTTCTATACAATAGTTTATTGTATAGTACAATAGTCTTAAAACTATTGTACAATAGTTTTAAGACTTATATTGTATTCTTTTCTGTTTTTTAGTTTTGTTTTTTGCAGTATCTTTAATCGACAATGCAGACACTCTGGGACCCTGGTAAGGGGTTGGTTGCTTTCCCACTTTTCTTACTAGTGTGGATCCGCCGAGACAAATTAAACAGGCTGTTAGGCCTAATGCAGTTGTATGTGGCTGTCGTGCGTTGATTGGAATGAGTGAATGAAATCTTTTGATACAGTGACAACAACTATAACAGTTTAATTAACCAAGGATCTTTTATTGAGAGAGAGTTGTTGTACATAACATTCTGGAGGATAAATACCTTTCTTTGCAATACACTGGAGATCCAAAGTGCCGAATTTTTCTTTTTTTCTTCTTCTTTTAAAGTCTTTAGTCTAAAATAAATTGTCTTTAGTCTCTCAGGCAAATCACAAATTTCTTCTCTAAGATGCAAAATATTTGAACTAGCGTCGATGATGATGACACTGGTTCGGCACTGTTGCTGACTGGACCGGATCACACGAAAAGAAGACATAGGCAAAGACTCTAGGCCGGACAACACCACACGTGGAGAAATCTTAGCACCGACTGACTATTTTTCTCTCATCTGACACTTTTGTTTGACATTATCTTTCACCTTTTTCCCAGGAAAGATAATGTCTCATATTTTATTTGTCCTTTAGATACCTGTGTTTTTAGAATTATGATTTTATTATACTATTGTTTCTGGCTATGTGATACTTCACTTCCCTTCTTTGTTTTAAACAATTTTCAAGTTCTAGACATTACAACAAAATCAAATAATTATTTAACAAAGATTAAATTCTTGACACTTTAAAATTTATCTCCTGGGACCTTACACTAGTGCCCTAACCCACTACTTAGGTTAGGAGTCTTTTATCTTTTACTTTTCCTTCTCATTTCTATTTCACCTTTTGGACTAAACCCTTGAGTACAGTCCCTCTATCCCCCTAACTAACTAACTTAAAAGCAAGGTATGCCTGTATTTAATTCTATCTCTTTTACTAATAACAGTAGGCTATGTGACATTCAGGACAAATGGTTTTCATTAAACTATACAAATTAGTCAATCAAAACTGCATAATTAAATCAGAAATGCTATAATATATTTTCTAATCTCTTCTGCATAAACATTATGTTTCAATCGATCATATCTATCCCAAATTATTAATCTTAAAAATTCTCATATCAGAACTTTTAGTTTATTGATATTTATGGCTATGTCAGTATAATTTTCATTTCTATACAACATAAAACAGATTTTTTTTTATCATTATCCTATCAATACTTAAATTAATTAATTAATCAATATTTTTGTTTTTATAAAATTTGGTTAATATATAATCATCATGCAAATAAATAATTATAATATATAAACATTGAACACTTTTTAATTGCTGAATTTACCTTGATTAAAATTAGCAAATTACTACAGTGAAACCTCTCAATAGTGGACACCTCTGGGGAACAGAAATTTGTCCGCTATTGAGGATAATGGCCATCTGAGCCATCCATTTTTTCGCTTGGCGTGATTTAGCATGATACGAATTTTCGCGTTATATGAGTAACAAAATCAATAAATTTAGCATTAAATGTTTATTTTAATCACTATTTATTTATTTATACTATCTTTCTCAATATCAACATACAAACAATAAACAAATACTGTATACTGTAGCTTGAAACAGTAAAGTATAAATATTCCACTTTAAACAACAGAGCCGATTCCTTAGATGAGGCGGTGAGTCAACCGCCTCAGACGCCAAATTGATATATGCGCCAAAATGAATTGCAAATATATGAAATGAATAATGAAAAACAAAAAAATATTAATGTGACAAAATTTATAATAATATATAAATAGAAGGAATAATTTTTATCAGTATCTATAAATTTGAGATTAATTAAAAATAAACAGAATGTGTTTAATTTTCAATTAAATTAAAGATTTATTATAATTTTAGTTTTGTCATTTTTCCAAAGACCAATTAAAAAGCATTTGTAATGATTTATTTGCTTTACGTTTTAACTGGTGTTATAATTTTAGTTTTGTCATTTTTCTCCAAAGACCAATTAAAAATCATTTGTAATGATTTATTTGCTTTACGTTTTAACTGGTAAATATTTTTATCTGTGATCATTGCAAGGCAGTCGTCAGCAAAGCAGACCAATTGACACCCTTTGGGGAATTTTAAATCAAAGATATCGTCCAAGAGAATATTCCAAAACCCAGGGCCGCAAGCGGAACCCTGGGGGCAACCTCTAGTTAGGTCTTTAGTCAATTGTTCAGTCTGATGTAACAAAGTAACCTTCCTGTCTTTAAAATAACTGTTAGCTAGGTTCAATAAGTTATTGTAGACTCTTTTTTTCCTTAATTGGCTTATTATCTTTGGCCACCAGGCTGAGTCAAATGCACCACAGATGTCCAGAGAAACCAATAAACCAAACGATTTTGTTTCAAAAACGTTAGTAACAAAGTTTTTAACCTTTAGTAATGGGTCAATTGTGCTACACTGTGGAATGAATCCGAACTGATTACAATTTAGAAGATTGTTGCTAAACAAATAATAATTTATTCTATTAATTAACAGTTTTTCAAGTAGTTTGCCCAAAACCGGGATCAAACTGATTGGTCTAAAATCCTTGGGTGTTGATGTAATTTTAATATTTGACTTAGGGATCGCCCGACAAATTGCATGTTTCCAAATAACTGGAAAAATTCCAGATGACAAACAATAATTTAAAAGGTCTATTATTATCTCTGGATTTAAGGTAAAAATATGTCTCAGGACATCTGCAGTGACCCCGTCCAGCCCAGGTGCCTTTTTGGGATTCATGTCAAAAATGATAGCTTTAACTTCTCCATAAGTAAACGAACTGTCATTTCCAAAGTCCGCACGGTCGCTATTGTCTAGTCTTATTTTAGTATGCATAGCAGAATCTGTTGCGATACCATCATCTGGGAAAAAGTTTTTGCTAAAAGAACTATTTCTTCTTTGAAATCTTTACATGTCTCACCATTAACATTAGCCAACAAGGATGGGTTTGTAACTTTATTAGTTTGTTTTTTCAAAAATTTATAAACACTGTTCCAAGGATTAGCATTACCAGCTTCCGTGCAAAACTTTGTCCATGACTCACGTTTGTTCTGTCTAATTAGTTGTTGATATTTTCTTTTCTCTAATTTATATACATTTATTCTATTTAACCTAAGTACAGGATCCCTACAGCACTGATAAGAGCGTCTAAACGCATTGACTCTACGGCGAATCAAAGTTAATTCTGGAGACCACCATGGGACAGGCTGTTGGACTGACCTTTTAAGAGGAATGTTCCTGTCACAGCAATTAACTAAGTGAGTATTGAATTTTTTAACAACATCATTTACCGGGTAATTTAGCTTTAACTCATCAATGACATTAGTTAACCCATCTGTATAATCGAGATCAAAAGATTCCCAATTAGCAAGTTTTGTATTATATCTTTTTAATACTAATGAATTTGATATAAAACTCCAGTTATTATTATTCAAGATTATATTAAAATTTAGATAACGGTGATACGATAAAGATTCATCCTGTAATACCCTCCAATTACCAATATGATTTAAAGCTGCATTATTGCAAACCGTTAAGTCAATCCAACTTTTGCCCTGATGGCCCTCGAAAGTAGGTAGACTTTTAGAATTTAGAATAATAAAGTCATATTTTTATATGAGATTGAGAACCAGAGTGGACCACACTATATTTTCCTCAAGACATGAAAAAGCGCTGTTTAAGTAGATCATTATTCATTAATTAGAGTTTTTTAAAAAATTTAAAAAAGGCGCTATTTTTTTAAAACTTGCCTCAGGCACCACAATTAGACGGCCTGGCCCTATTAAACAATATAAAAAAATTAATTGCCGCTTTAAATCATATACGAGTATAAAAACAGAACTTAACAAATCATTGCGATATTAAGTATATTATAATATGATTAATAGATCTTTATATATTTTTCTAAATTAGATGATATAGATCTTAATGAATTATCATAAAGTGATTTTGCCCCAAGCATTTTCAGTTTTGAACCCCACAAACGTATGACGTTAAAATGTCGTAGACAGCGAAAAAGGTGT
Source organism: Olivierus martensii (assembly GCA_000484575.1). Taxonomy (NCBI): domain Eukaryota; kingdom Metazoa; phylum Arthropoda; class Arachnida; order Scorpiones; family Buthidae; genus Olivierus; species Olivierus martensii. Next base: position 48,958 of record AYEL01043680.1, read on the forward strand.
AAATATCTACATAATGGGATTCTTTTTTCTAACTTTTGTGGTACCATCTGATATCCAAGAAACAAAAATGCCAGGGTACCTTTCCCCCTTAATTATTAAACTATCAACAAGTCAATAGTGGTAAGCAACTGAAATCTCATGTTAGTTGTTAATGAGATAGGAGAAAAATCAAGAAATATAATGCCATTTACCGAAAGTTGCATTCCAATCTGCTTAAAGTCAGAGAAATACCATCGCTATATTTTTTTTTTGCATATTTTACACCCCCTTTCCAATCAGGGAGATTACTAACGGGGCGGGGCCAGTTCCGTTCCAACTACGGGCTCCACCAACTATGGAGGGGGGCCGGATGGCGAAGGACGGGGATCACCGGGCCGGGCCCATTTCCCCGAAAAATATCCAGGACGCGAACCCAGGTTCTCCTGCGTGGCAGTTCAACAGCGTTACCACTCGGCCATCCGGCTGCCCGCTATAATATTTAAATAGGTTAGAAATATCATTGATGTACAGTGGATTCCGCTTAATTGGGACAAAATGGCTGTCCCGACGTGTCCCAATTAAGCGGAATCCACTGTATATAATAAATAGAAAGGACTCAGAGTAATCTTGGTTTCAATCATTTGTAACGAATAAAGCGATAACGAGAAAACGCTAACAAATACAATATGATTATTATATTACGGGCGAACTATCATATTCTGTCGCGAGATATTTGATACGATATTTTTATAAAAGTTGTTATAAAACACGTAATTATGCGTCACTAAGGTTGGAACTTTGGCAGTCTAACATAGCACTGACGATGAACAATAAATAGTTTTTATATAAACAACAACTAGTAAGTACACCAATATGGCGTCAAGTTGGGCGGACCTATTAGAACAACGCTACAAGAAGCCTTCCTAAAACGCGTAATTATGCCCTATTAATGTGAAAATTTTGAGATCGAGTTGCACCAACACCACCTATCTAGGTGGTGTTGGTTGCACTGACGTGGCATTAATGACTGAATATAAATATATTAAAATTTTAAGAGTAGGCCCTCCCAACTTGATGCACATAAAATTTTCTATAGTAATAGTGAGATTCAAATGAGATCCATCTATTCGAGAGGTATAATTAATAATATAAAATGGTAAAAAAGTCTTTAACGTAAAAAAAATAATCTGGGGAACCATGTCCATAGTTTCAGTATCTCCCCGGCCTATCGAAGATTGATATACTGTAGTAGAACCAATTATCAGTAGAACAGTACATTAGTTGAATGTGAGTTGAAGTGAATTCACATTTAAAATTTCCGCTAGAGTTCAGTGCATTCGTTCCTCGTGTTTTAGGCAGAAAATGTGCGTGTTGTGTGTATTCGTATAATTAGTTTCGCCATTCAGACATTTTTGATTGTTATATTTATCAAGATTTATATATGTATATAGTGTATTTAATTTTAAATCAAAGAAATCGAAATGGCTGTTGATATGCTAAATTTGAATGAAGTCGATCAAAAATTTCTGCATGACAACATGTTGACATCAGAAGATTTGGAACTTGGTATGATATTTAACGATTTGAAATATTTAATAATTAATGAGTAAAATGTACTACATTAGGAATTTTATATCCTATTTTTTTTTAATTTCATGATTTATATCGAAAAAATGATGAGCCGAAAATGATTAGAATTTTCTTGTTATATTTAGTAATTACTGTGATAAAGTTTTCTCGATTCTGCTTATCATCAAAAATTTGAAGAATAATAATTCCAAAATAAAATAATTACATTTAATAAAATTTTAATTATTAAAGCTGAAATATCGCATAATCATAACGAAAATATATTTTGGAGATAAAAAGTAATGTACATAATAAATTCTAAAATAATAAGTAAACATTATCTAATCAAAAGTTGACTTCTTCCTTTTATATAGTAGATAGAATAATATTCAATATTGAGAAAGAAATTATATTATTTATGCAGAACATCTGAGCTAATAAAACAGGTGCAGTCATCAATGTCAAAATGATTTGAATATTTGTATATGAATTGTAAAATTACAAGTACAGTACATATATCCTAATACATAAAAATTATATTGATTGAAATTATTATGAAGATTCGAATATTTTTAACAAATACAATATACTATTTTTTAAAAATTAAAATATTTTTAAATATTTTGATAATACTGTTAAATGCTATAATAATTTGAAAATTTTAATTATTTTGTTCATAGTACCATATACTAAATATTTAAACTAGTAATATGTTTTCAATATTAAAAAATTATTGAAATGACACAATTAATAAATTAACATGTTTTTTTTTTGCAAAATATGACTGCATATAGCACTTGCACTTTGCATATTTGTAAAACTAATTTTAGAGTTGAATTTTATTTAAAAATTATAACATTGCATAGATAGTATAGAATAGTGATTTTCAGCCAGTGTGCCATGAGAGGATCTTAGGTGTGCTGCAAAGAATTTTAAAGATCATTAATTAAATTATTTTCAAAAGAAATCCAAAGCAAAATTAAAATCTCTTTAAATTGCCAGTATATCATTGTTATAGTAAATGTATATATAGTATAGTAAAAAATATATATGCATAAGCAAGTTTTTTTTGATCATCATAATTTAAGTATGCCGCAGAAGTTTAAACTATGGATTCAAGCGTGTCACAGAAGTTTAACTATAGGTTAAAGTATGTCGTGAGATAAAAAAGGTTGAAAAACACTGGTATAGAATAATAAAATATTTCTTAATATTTAGATCTAAAGAGCACACTCTTTGCTTAGTTATTCTACTTTTTATTTTTATTTTTAGAATATTATTCTGATTAATTAGTTCTACAATCTTAGAAAACATTTGTTGTTTCATGTGCAATCATCATTACATTATTGAAATATATGCTGTAAAATTTAATAGCTTATGGAAAATTACAAAATAGTTTCTCTTTTCAAGATTTTTACAGTATATTCTGCTTGTGGGGAATCCATAAAGCATCCTTTTAGTTGTGCATAGTATTTGTTATTAAATGTGAAATAAGAACTTCTTTTATTACTAGATGTATAAGATCTAAAAGATATTGGATATTGGATCATCACTTAAATAGTTGCAATATATATCCAATAACTGATTTAACAGAACACTAGGATACATAAATTCAAAATCCATAACATCATTAAGTCTTCATCTCATAGATCAACTTCTTCTAGCACTTATTTCAGTTCAAATGAGCATATAATATTTTATTATATCCTTTAAGTTTACTCTCAGACAATTTGTGTCAGTCTTTTCTCAACTAAATATGTTAGTACAGTAAATTTTTCTAAAATGGATTGCAAATTCCAGATTTGTATGTTTTGTTATATGTAAATAAGTCAAGATGTCACTCAACACCATTCCTATAACAGCCTGCAGTAGTTATCTTTTTAATTGCATATAGCTTGCATAATATATGAAATTGATATTTGACTCCTGTTAGTAGGGGAAACTATATGCCTTGAGTGCTCTTCCATGAGTTACAGGTATTGTCTGATGAAGTGAATGAAGTGAATGATGTATTTGTAATATTGCTTTTAACTCATTTTATTATGACTGATTGTTGTCTGATGAAGTGAATGATGTATTTGTAATATTGCATTTTATTATGACTGATTATTGTCTGATGAAGTGAATGATGTATTTGTAATATTGCTTTTAACTCATTTTATTATGACTGATTGTTGTCTGATGAAGTGGTGCATGATCCTTACTTAAGGCCACAAGTGGAGGATCTGTTTATAGGAGAATTGCAATTGTAAACTCTGTGAGGTTGTTCGTGGTTTTTAAATTATAGTGACCTTTTGTTTTTTTTAGATATCATAATACTAATAATGTACTGGATGAAAATCATCAGTTAAACAGGAATTCCTTGTATAAATTTTGAGGTATAGTACTCTGATTTGATCTTTGATCTATTAGGTGGAAAGCTGAAGTATTTCCACTTGATCAGTTTGATTGACTATATTTTATATTGAAATCTGACAAAATATAGAATAATTAATTCTATATCTATTATTTTTTATTATTTAACTAGTTTGAGAACTTATTCAATTTAGTAGTATAAGTTTCTAACTTATACTACTAAATTGATGTTTTCGATCTAACACTTATTCATTATGTTTAGTTGTAAGTTTCCGGTTTTGTTTTACCAGTTAAACATTAATTGTTGTTAGATTGTTTTGAAGTTAATTATTTTTAAGTTAAGTTTAGTTAACGACCTCTGCTCAGGCCGAACTCTGGATTGCAGAGTCGTTAGAACTATAAGATTTAGTTAGAATTAATATTATTGATATTCATTAAAAATTTGTGACTTTGCAAAACATTAAGCATTTATTTAAAAAAAAGCAAACAGTAAATTCAAAATTCCATACATTACATACTATGTTAAATATAAAAATGATTATTTTGGTATGACTGCTTTAGATGCTCTGTTGGCAGCCTACAAACTATTGGACACGTTATGTGACACTTCAGGCCCAATGGTCGGGCTTGTGACAAAAGTCATGGACGTCACCTCCTCTCGGCAGCCCTGTGAGTCAGACATAGAAATTAAATGGGAAGACCAAGTCAGGCTAGAAATTTTAAATGGGAAGAGACAAAAATTATAAGAGAAGTCAAGAAAATAGATGATAAATATGTTGCAGAAACACTAGAAATATTAAAAAGAGAAAAACAAGGAAATTTAACAAAAAACAATTGGAAAATGTATCGGCAGCATTGCTATACACTATTAATGATTGATGAATTAGTTATATATAGACTGATATTTATTTATAATTTATATTATAATACATATACTATAAGATTTATATTATTATTTTATACTGAATATATTAATTTAAATAACTGATATTGAATTAATGCATAAATTTTGAATTTAGAATCAAACATAATAATAATGTTACATTAAATTTATATATTTGATTCTACAGTTTATAGTGCTAAGATGGTTTTATACTGAATATTGTGCGTAATTACTGCTGAAATGTGCTTCAGTTTAATATATTAAAGTTATAATAAATTTAAACAGAAATAATCATAAGGGTAATACAGTGATATGAGAAATGTGTGAAGATGAAATGGAAATGATAAAATTAGGGAAAAGATGCATTGTAACATATTTTTACATATTTTTCCTTAATTACATCATTTATCATATGTGCATGTGTTTTATATGCTTATTAGGTTTGTTTTAGTTCAGGGCTATCCAGTCTGTGGCCCATGGGCTGCATGAGGCCCAGTGCTGTAATGAATGCGACCACCATAAGATTGTAAACTTCCTTAAATCATTGAGATTTTTATATATTTAACGAGGTTAATGAAGTTTTTACTATTTAAATACCTGTCTACATTTCTTAATTCCATTTTCTAAAATATTTCTTATTTCAGTGATTAAAACTTCTTGACCCGCTCAATGATTTTAAAAAACTTTCTGAACAAAAGAAGTCAAAAATTATTATGCCATAATATTTTTGCTTATTTATCATGGTGGATATCATATATTATACATTATTTATAAACTTTTTGTTTAACAACTACCATTAGAATTAATATATTTTATGTGCAGCCCGAGACAATTTTTTTCTTGAATTGTGGCCCAAGGAAGCCAAAAGGTTGGACACTCCTGTTTTAGTTAATGAATTAGGTTTGGATCTCTGCTAAGAAATTGGAGGTATGGAACTCTGAATTGAATGCAGATCCTCTAAGATTGTAAAGGACTTTTTACCACATAACCATCCAGCCATCTTATGTTCTTAGTCTTTAATATAACAGTTTTTATTGTTATGTCTTTGCGACACACTAATATTGTATAGGTGTGTGCAGACATACATATGTTTTGACTTTCGTAAAGTTTTGCAGAATGATTCAAATTGGGAATCATTAAGGATTGAAAATCATTGGGAATTTTCTGTATTTAAATATATCTTACAAATTTAGACTAGATTATTAAATGTTCAAAACTTTTTCAAATATATTATTTTTTTCTGAAGATAAGACTTTAATTATAAAAACTTTTTTATTTATTTTTATAATATTTGAAATAATATAAAACATTTATAAATTTTTGTTTTTAGATTTAGATCATTTAGATTTTGACCTAAAAAATGAAGGAAATTTATTTAAAGAATGTAATAATGCATTTCTGGTAAGTTTTAATATTTTAATTAATAATTAAAATTTAATTAATAAAAAATATTAAAAATATTATAATTTTTTTTTTTAATATTTTTAATTATTTTTATTATTTATAATTTATTTAATTATTAATTATTATAATTTGAATAAAGATTTCTTATAAGACAAATTATAATCATATAAATTCAAAAATAAAATCAGATTAGCATTGTAAAATAGAAAATTATATTCTAGATTACACATCAGTAAGTTTTTGGTAAATATCATCAGCTTATAAAAATACATCAAGCACATTACCAATTCTAAAAATTAAAGTATTGTAGAAACATATTTAAAAATATTCAATAATTTCAAATTCAAAATTTTTTATATATTAGTAATATAAATAAAAGATATTTAATATATATAAATATAAATAATAACAACAACCCAATCATGATAGGATTTTGTATGAAATTAATCAAAAACTTGATGGAACTCCATATATAATAATAAGGTAACTACAACATAAATTTCATAAAGACCCTCTGTCTACACCATCTATAAAGAATGAAACTGTATAAATGAGTTTATTCTGTATCACACAGTGCTGCATAAACTAATTCTTTAAACTGTGCCTGTTAGTGAATCCAACCACCATGATAAGATTGTGAAATGAATTTAGGGTAACATGGATGTTTCTGCTATCTTAAGTTCATTTCCACAACTTTATCATAGTGGCTGGATTCAGTAGTTGGCATAATGTACTTAAATAGTACATACCTCATTGTGTGTGATATAAAATGAACTCACTTGGATAGATAGCTTAGAAGAAAAACCCTGGACAATATATATATATATATATATACGAGGTGTGACAATTAAATAACCAGACTAGTCTTAAAAATTAGCTTTATTAAAAACATTATACAAATACCTTTTAGTCCCGATCAACATACTCCCCTTCCCTATTGATACATCGCTGCATACGAGTTTTCCACTGTTCAAAGCAGTGCTGCAGGTCATTAGATGTCACCTTCTTCAGTAAGTCTGCCGTTTTTATCTTCACCTCTTCTATAGACTGAAAATGTGTTCCCTTCAATGCACTTTTCACTTTTAGAAACAGGTAGAAGTTGCATGGTACGAGATCTGGTGAATACGATGGATGCTCGAGCACAGTAATGCCTTTGTCTGCCAAGAACAATTTCAAGAGAGTGCACTGTGTGCCAGGGTGTTGTCTTGGTGCAAAATCCACGTGTTGTTGCTCCACAGATCTGGCCTAGCCATAAATATATTTTTACAAATAAGGAACATTTAAAGTAACATTATAAAAAAGTTATAATATTAATTGTCTTTATTAAATGAAGAAAAAAAAACAAAAAAAAAAACATATAAAAATTGCTCTTATTGGTTTTAATCAGTGTAAGCAATGGACTTACATTTCCATAGAAAGTTACTGTATATCCAGTTTGTAGCTGGTCGTTTTTAATTTAAGACACGATTCGAAGTTAGCTAACTCTCAATTTAGCTCCTCAATTTATATTTAATGAAATTCATGTTAGAAAACAATTGCTCACATAAATATGTATTAGACCCAAAGATACTGAGAATACCAAATGTAAATTTTTTCAGTTAATGATATGAGTCTAGAAGACTATTGCAAATATTGAAACTCATTGAGTCTGCCTTCTGTAGGTGTTTTATAGCAATTTGCTTACTATAAAATCAGTTTTTTTTTTTTTTTTATTTTCAATTTTACTTCAGAGCTACGTGTACATACCAAAGAGCCGCATTTTTTCATTTTCAATTTTACTTCAGAGCTACGTTTCTACCCAAAGAGCCGCATGTGGCTCATGAGCTGCAATTTGCCGACCCCTGGATTAGACTATGAAATCAACAGGATTGGTTAAAAAGACATCCAAATTCTATTGAGCTGTTTAAATATAAACAATGTTTGTTTACATGTAATTTAAAAAAAATTTTCATCAAACTGAAAAAATTTAAGAACCATTATCAAAAGAGCATATTTTTACTGAATATACAGAAAAAACAATTTGCAAAAGCTAGATTAAAAAATTTGGATTGAATTTTTTAATTTTTTTTATTGCTTTATACAGTAAATTCTGCTTAATTGGGCTAAATCTCAAAGAATGGAAACCAAACTAATAAACTAATATATAATTTAAACACTTAATTGGGACAATTTTTCACTTAATTAGGACCGTAGCAGAAAAGGAATTTAGCAATTTTTGACATATTTTAGGGATTTTTGGAAGTAATCCAACACTACATGCACTAATATTTGACAACACTAGCATGATGCAAATCAGTTATCTATCATCATGTGTCATGTCATTTATGCATCTGCTTAAGAGTCTACCATTACTATATACCTGTACCTAGCAATATTCATTTACAGTATCAATTTTATTTAAAATTTTTAAATCTGTCAAAACACCAAAAAATGAAATTGTAAAATTTATCATGTATGTATTATTTTTTTCTTCAGTATTTATAGTGCAAATATTTTCTGTATTTTGGTTTAATAGAGCATTAAAATAGGTACCCAATTATTATTTTTTACCTACTTATTTATTTACATATGTATTACATATTTTATTTTAGAATTTATTATTAGTTCATTTAATTGGGGTCAGCTGTTTAATTGGTCCAAAATGGATTAGTCCCTTAGTCCCAACATGTCCCAATTAAGCAGAATTGACTGTATTGTCTTTTGTTCCACTTCTGTGATGTGTATAGATGTCAAAGGCACTGAAGGAGTTTAAACCTATTCCAAATTATGTCCAATTATTAAATTCTGTTTAATTTAGTTATAATTATAAATTCATTTGGATTTTGTTATATAGATAGTTCCTGATTTTACAAGTCAATTCAAACCTGGAAATTGTTCGTAAAGTAATAATTTTAAGAATCAATTTCCATAGACATAATGTTAAAATCAGGTCTGTATTTGACTATGCAATTTGACCATAATAAAATTAAGTAAGATCAATAAAATCAATAGTTTATTATTAAACAATGAATTATTTATCTAAAGAAATAAAAATATAACCCATAAAATCAAGCAAACTGTAATAATAATGAAATTATTTGTCATATAGATGTTAAAGAATTAATGTTTTCATTATTATTAATAGATAAGTGGTATTTTTTATACAAATGAACTACTGCATTATGCAAAGACTGGAAATGGAAGTTATTTACATAATATGCCGATAAAACCATAGTGTGTGCTACTTTTACTTCTTTGCTGCCATTTTTATTTTTCTAATTTTGTAGAAACAAAGGTGTTTTTGTGGCAAACCCAGTCATATTGTATTATATAACTATAATACATGTAGTTTGGAATGCTTTTTTATGAATGCTTAGCATTTAATTATTGCAATTAAGATTCATATATTCAATTTTTTTGATATTTCATATTTGAAAAAATTTGAAAATCTGGCTTGCTAAGCTGGAATTCATAAACTGAACACCTATATATATATTGTTGAATTAATTTGTATTAATATAGATATATAATTGTTTATTTAAAGATAAAAGTTTGGAAGTTGCTGTCTAAAATAATGTGTTTGAATTTACATCAATAATTCAATTATTTTACATTTTAAATTAATAAAATAATTGAACATTACAAAATAGAAAATATTTATTGGAATTATTTTAGCTTAGTTGAATTTTCTGATTATTTTGTTTTCTTAATTTATTTAATAAGTAATTTTTTTCCTCTCCAGGTGGTAATGATGATATTAAATCTGATGGTGGTGGTGGGAAAAAACAGAAAAAAGCAGCAAATAATAAAGCAACTGATTTTTCAACTGAATATGCAAAATCTAATGGAAGTACATGCCGAGGGTGTGAACAAAAAATTGAAAAAGTAAACTATTTTTAAATGTGATATTATAGAAATAATATTTATCTATTTGTACAGATATCCTTCAATTTCTGAATGTTTTTTTAAGATCAAAACTTAAAATTGTTCAAAAATCAGCTCTATATGCAAGTTATTTCACAGATTTATTCACTGCATAACGTTTTCGGATTATTTTTTAGTCTCTCTTCAGTGCTATAGTCCAGGGGTGGCCAACAGGTCGATCGCGGGTCGATTTGTAGTCGATCTTCGTAAGTTATCGGACGACTCTCGTACTGCATAATGCCTTCTCTAGACAACTAAAGCCAAAATTTCGCTTTATTGCTGAGTATGGCCCAAAACAGAATAGCCGGTAACAGCAGAGCATTTGGACAAAATTCTAAATTTGCTGATGATGCCAACATGGCGCCTATGAATTGACAGTTGTGAGAGTTGAAGTGAATTATTGTGTTTGAGATTTATGAGTAAAGTAAAAGGAAAAGACCATTGCCGCTGCCGAATATCTCGTTTTGCGCTAATGTGGTTTTGGCTCCTATCTTTACTCGCATCATCAAACAAAGAATTTCGAAGGTAGATCGCGAACTCATTGTTAACATATAAAGTTGATCTTAATGACAAACAAGTTGGCCACCCCTGCTGTAGTCTATCTGCTATATTCTTTTTACAGATCAGAACATTCTGTAAAAAGAATGTAGCAGATAGACTATAGCACTGAAGAGGGACTAAAAATAGTCCGAAAAACGTTATGCAGTGAATAAATCTGTGAAATAACTTGCATATAGAGCTGATTTTTGAACAGTTTTAAGTTTTGATGTTTGAGAAAAAGCAAGTTAGTTTTTATTTATAAAGTTTTTTTTAGAATTTTTGTATTAATGAGCTGTCCTAATGTAAAGTAATATTTTAATATGCAAAGATAATTTTATGCTTTTCTAAATGAACCATTTCATCATCAATTGATTAATATATTATAATTTGTTTAAATCAATGATTATACCTATGAATATGTGAGGAAGTTAACTCTGATCTGTCCTATTTTATTTTATTATGCACTTTATTATTTATCATTATTTTCTTATTATCTAACGTATTATATTTTAGTTTACGAGTTGACTTACTTTCACCTTCATCATCGTAGTTAGCAATCACGTGTTACGGAATCGGGAACCGTCCTCCGGAAAAGCTATCCCGGGTAATGACGTCATCATCTAATCGAACTAATTTTACTACTGATCTGATATGAGAATGTAAGAATGATCCGTATTGATGTTTTGTTTGGTATATAATTAAATTGTAAAGAGGATGACACAAATGAATTACTCTGTAAGTTAATAACTTTGATATTGTTATGCGAACTTATACAAATGAGTGAAGTGCGGGATTGTAAGTCACTCGGTATAAAAACGGAAGCAACAGACTTCCTTTATGACATTTTTAAATAATGCCTAAAAATTAAAATATCATCATCAATAAAAAGTTTAATGATTTAAAGAAGTTTTTAAAAGTACAAGATGAATTTACCTGCAAAGATTTCAATTCTTGTTTCAGTTTTGCAACTTGACCTTCTGCTAATACGGCCCTTTCCTTAAATGGCATCAATTTTAATAATTACAAAAACAAAATGCTATTAAATTTATCAAACTTACAGTTGTGACTTGAAGATTAAGTTCAACTTGTTGTACCATTTTTTCTAGAGCAGCAGTTTCTTGTGCTTCAGATTCTCGAAGTTCAGTCAGTTTCTGTTCTAGTTCCACGGTTCTTTTTTTATAAAAAAAAGGAAACAAAAATTTATAGCATGTTTACATATAAGAATTCTTGATATATACTTTTCTATATTTTCAATACGTCAAAATAATGAAAAGACACGCTTTATGTACCATTTTACATAAAACCCTCATACAACAATGATGATGAATAGAGATATTGTTACTTTGATATTTAAATACATACAAAAAACAATAAAGTTGAACATTTTTAGAGTTAATTTACATGAAATATGTAATTAGAAATGAAACTTTTTTCATTTTTGAGCTAATTGTTCAGAATTCAACGATAATTACTTTAAAAATACTTCTTAAATTGGTAACTTGAAATATAGAGAATTACACTAATTCCAGTTTACAAGATTAAAACATTCCTAGAAAATGCTTGTAAATAAAAGTCTAAATTGCCATTGCTTTTCATAAAAAAATTATACCAGGGTGTCCTTGACTTACAACAGTAGGGTTTGAAATCAAACCTAAGTTAGAAATACCTAAAATTTATGATTTCTCACTATAAAAATATTAAGATTATACAGTAAGATCCTGTTTAACGCAGGGGATACATTCCAAAGAAAAAGTGCTCAACGAAACAGCATTAAACAAGGTCATCTTAACACGGTTCATTGTGTATTGGTCAAATTTTAAGAGCTATAAAGATTTTTCCTGTTATAAGTGTTTCTGTAATTAAAAATAGTGTCGAAAGAGTGTAAATGTAAACAAAAGGCTTATACGATTGAGGAAAAACTCAAATTCGAAAAGGGGCAAGACAAACTGAAAATCACACAGAAAATTCATATCAATGTTGGAATTTATATTAATACAGTACTGTAACTTGCGGTTCACTTAACCCGCGGTTTAGTAACCATGGACCCCGACTACCGTGTGTCAACAGGGTCAGACTACATTATGTAATCAGCAAGATTGCATCTATAACAGTTTATGTAATAAGAAGTAATATCAAATTAAAATTAGCAAATTCTTGTGGAAAATAGATATGGGCAAAAAACAAAAGCTAATTTTAGTCAGATAAAAAAAAATTTTTTTTTAAATTCATTTGATTACTCATCTGAATGTGCATAGGCATTCATAATTGCAAGATCGTATTTTTGATTGTTAAATTTTTTTAGGCTTACAAAAATCATTGAGAAATTCCACTATATTTCCTGAAATAATTTGCAATTTTGCAGAAATTTTTAATTGCCTGTCACTAATCACCGTGTTAAGTATTGATTCTAAAAGTCCATATTTGTTTTATTTTAATTCAAACTTTTTGAAATTAAATAATGTACAGGCAATCCCTAACTTTGGTATGTTTAATTAAAATTAACCCTGCATGACTTAAACCTGGACTCCTCCTTTAAAACTGGAGGTCTAGGACTGGATCTTCCAAGAAGGTAAGGACTATATTCTTTAACATAAGTTGCATGAAAATAAAGACAACTATTTTTATTGTTATGTTTGTTACATATTAGTATTATATAAAGGTATGCTCTGATCTACATAATTTGATTTATGCAGGGTTTTGCAGAGCAATCCATTTATATAAGTTAGGGATTGCCTGTACTTTTATGCTTAATCTCCAAATTAAAATATTTAAATCCCCAAAGATTATTATTTAGATAAATTTTAGAAGCCCTGCTTTTGAAGTGGTTTGTCATGGTGCTCCTGTGATTTTTTGCAGTCAGCATTGTTGTAACAATTCATTTTTCATTGCCCATCACCATCTACTTCACAAATGGATCAGAGAGATCCATTTCTGAAGTTAATGTTGATGGGCTTCCTTACATTTTCTAAATGAATCACAGATGGAAATTCATTTGATGAAATTTGCTTCACTCAGTTTATGTGGAACCCAAACCTTAAGCACGCTGACATAACCAAGTTGATGCAGTTTTCTATACTTGATTTTGATACTTTGAGAATTTGTGCAATTTCTTGTCATGTAATGAGATTACTATTGATTAAACACTTCCCTTTATCATTCTCAATTTCCTGTAACTGACTAGATCATGGTGTATTTTGGAGTGAAAAATCTCCAGAATGAAATTTCACAAATCAGTTTGATATGTGACACATGTATCAAAATGTTGACTGATTGTGTCTTTGATGGTGTACTCTTGTAACGTACATGTTCTTACACATATGTTATAAATGTTCTTTGATGGCATTCTCCTTGTAAACCTTGCATAACTTTTTATAGGTTTGCACTGCATTTTTCCTTTGTTATATATATATATATATATATGTGGGTCGGAGGTATAGGACACTGTTACATTTGCTACATTTTACAGGAGAGCAGTTTGAAGTTGTTTTATGTTGTTCTCCCTTAGTGCTTTTAAATAACACTAAATCCATAACTCCACCAATTATTGATGCAGGCAGTGTTGTATACCTGTGGGTAGAGGACGAGAAACCCATATGATTGTGTGCCAATAATTCATTTTGGCCACAAATGGACATAGTGCCCTATATCTTCCGACCCACAGATATAATAAAATTATTTTATTTAATATTAACACAAATATATATTGTTAGCAATTATTGATATACAATTAATCTTTAAAAAAATTTTGATGATAGTATTCTGCACAGAGAAAGCTGCCCACTCAGATCTTGAAACTGTAGGAATATTAGAGACAAATACAGTATCTGATCATTTTTCCAAAAAAACTGATGGGCCCACATTATAATTCAAAAAAAAAACTTTGAAAATTTTAAAAAGTTTTTAACATTAAATAAAATAGATACTAGTTAATATGTAAAATTTCATTATTATAACTGATGGGCCCACATTATAATTCAAAAAAAAAAACTTTTTAAAATTTTCAAAGTTTTTAACATTAAATAAAATAGATACTAGTTAATATGTAAAATTTCATTATTATAATTTTGATAACATTGGCAAGCAATGGGAATTAAAATGTTCCTCTTAACATCAAAACATTTTATTATATACATAACAGTTAAATTCTCACTGCTAAAACAAAACAGCATATTATGTAATATTTATTCCTGGAATGTTGACACACATTCTTTATTTCAATTTCTGATTCCTTTTTATTTGTGAAGTTATCAGAATCAATTACTACTACTGGCTCCATTAGTTTCCAAGCAAAATGCACAAGTTTATTGATACAGGAATCCCTTGATTAGTGCGGGTTTGAATAATGCAGTTTTGATTAGTACAAAAAAAAATTTTGAGACTATCCCTTAATATATGCGGTCCTAAATTTCATTAGTGCGTTTCAACAATTGCAATTTTTTTTCGCAAACTCTCTGAAGCGTTGAATCTCAGAGATTGTAATCTACATATTTAGAGCATAGAAAAATAAATTTATTGCAAATTCTGTTAATATTACAACTTTTGTCATCTAATTTTTATATTTTAAATTCGTTTGTAATTTTATCTATTAATAAATTTGGCATGAATGGCAACTACCTAATAATAGCCATTACAATATTTATAGTTAGCCTTGCCTTCAGTTCCTCTCCAGTACTTGATGTCTATGGACGTGCAATTTTTCTTTTTTACAAAATTTATGCAATTTTGTAAAAAAAAAAAAATTCTTAATTTTTAAATACTTATACATATTCCTCAATGATTTAAAATACATGTAATGCAATATAGATATGTTTCGAGGAAAAAAATACATGTTTATAATTTTGATATTTTCCAGGATTCAGGGAAAAAAAATACATGTTTATAATTTTGATATTTTCCAGGATTCATTATATTTATTCCCATTGGTTTTTTAGTTTGATTAGTGCGGTTTTGATATATGCAAGATCGGAAGAGCAGTTTTTCAGTTTCATTAATGCGGTTTTGATGTATGTGGCGTATTGTGAAAATTTATTAACCGCACTAATCAAGGGATTCCTGTATTTACATCTAAAATTCATAATTTTTGATAATCCTCCTCAATTAATTTGTTCTTTTTTCAAAGCACCACTAATATTTCTTGCAACATCGAGCTTACCAAGTAAAACATCTGATGCCTTTTTTTTATTCTTCTACACTTTATCTAAGCAAATGTTACAGCAAACACAATTCTCATTTTTTTTTTAAAGTGCTTTGATATTTTATTATTATTTAAAAGTTAAGAATTAAAACTGCAAATGTTCTCTTTATTATAGATAAGTTTTATCTAAGCAAATGTTACAGCAAACAATTCTCATTTTTTTTTTTAAAGTGCTTTGATATTTATTATTATTTAAAAGTTAAGAATTAAAACTGCAAATGTTCTCTTTATTATAGATAAGTGAATAATAGCGAGTTGATAAATATTGGTATTCATTTTGTCCGTCAATATGTTATTTACACAGATTTTCTTTTGTTTATTCAATGAGAGACTTTCACATACCTATAATCAACATAATTTTCTGAAATACAATCCATAAGCAGAGTTGTTATATGAAAAAAACTCTAGTTTGTTTGCTGTTTTTCTAGTGTAGGTTGAAACATATGAAGATTTATTTCTAATGATGCTTTTAAGATGCTAATATTATGCAATTAATAAAGTTTTGGTTCAGACTTTCAAGACAATATTTTGAAATATTAAAAAAGGAAAGGTGTTTCAAAATTTTTTGAAATCAATTTTTTTTTTTAAACAGTAATGTTGAATGGAAACTTAGTATATACAAAAGTATCATGTTTATTATTATTCTGCTATATCTTATAAAACTTTTAAAGTTGTGGATGGCCATTTGATATCTGTTGATTATAAACAGATATAAAACTTATTACAATGTGACCACTCAGATTTTTCAGAAAAACTAACAGGAAAATCATAAAAATCAATGTCCTGAATACGCACATCAAGTTTCATTAAAATTTTGAGGCGGCAGATTCTCTATGAAATTACAGAACAGTCTATGCCATTAAAACATGAAAAATTACTTGCCTTGTAAATTTCATCTTCTAAGGAACTTTGAGAATGGCCTTCTTCCAGATGAGATGATGACCATGTTGCTGCAGTTTCAGATTTTGAAGTGCCAGCTATAAAATCTGGAAGTCCAACATAACTCTCATTTTTGGTAAGATCACTTTGACTTTCAGCTATTAAATTATTTTGGGAGGCTGATGTTAAAATCCCATTGTAACTTCCCGAGGACAATTCTGTATGGCTGTTAATCAAATTGCTGGAATTTTCATATGTTTCTTGACTATAATCTTGTTGGGAAAAATGTTCATTACTGTTATATAGATGTTCATTACTTTCTGTTTTATCATCTTCATATTTAAGTTCTAAATGATCTTGAATGAAATCTGGTAATTCCTGCACAAAATCTGAATATGTTTCAAAACTTGAATTATTTACATTTTGAGCACACAATTTTGGTGAACTAGTGGCAGTATCATTTGATGACCTTGCAGTTTCATTTGGATTATGGATACATACTTGTTTTCCATGATTTAAAAACTTCCGAAAAGAAAATGGATTTTCTGCTTCTTCATTAATGTATTCTATAAAATTCAAAACATTACCTTAAGTTTTTATGAATTCTTATGCAAAATTAATAATCATTTAAAATTAAAGATAATTTATTATAATTAACAATAGAGAAAAATAATTAATGTAAGAATATTTATAATTTTATAAACAGAGTATAATACAAATTTAATGAAAGTGAAATTATGAATAAGCAAAACTCCAAACTTTTAAAAAGCACAAATAGCAGTCAAGGATAAAAATTAATAGTTTAATATAATCAAAAACGTTTTTGGTACATTAAAATACCATCTTCAGTTAAATAGAATTACAAACGGAACGCATTTAGAACTACATAAAAAAGTTCTAAATGCGTTCCGTTTGTAATTCTATTTAACTGAAGATGGTATTTTAATGTACCGAAAACGTTTTTGATTATATTAAACTATTAATTTTTATCCTTGACTGCTATTTGTGCTTTTATAAAAGTTTGGAGTTTTGCTAATTTGAGAAATAAGCAGTTTCTTTGAGATTTTATGTTGTTAATCATGAATAAGATTATGGATAAGTTTCAAATTATTATTCAATAATTTAGGATGGTTAGAAAATAAAAACTGTCTTTATATATCTAAGCCAAAATGGAAAATTATAGTAAATAATATCTATTACTTAAAAAGTAAAAGATTTTATAGTTTTATGTTGAGTAAATTAAAATGATTCCCATTTTTTAAAAAATTAAATTCTCCGATTTTTGCTGATTAATAAGATCCACAAGAGAACAAAATTTAATCTTTTGGATTTTAAATAAAATAAAAAAACAACTGAAAAATAAACATTATATTTGAAATGAATATTATACAAATCAAAGTGCAAAGATTTAAAATTAATCTAACCTATCTGCCATATTAGTCTTGTAATCAAGTTTAATAATTTATTTGATTTCCATATTATTCCAGATCACATGGATTAACAATGGATTATGTTAATTTGATTTTGAACACAATATGTTGATCTAAACGTGGAAAAATTTTTTCATATTAAGCAGCAATTCATATATATAATCAATAAAATCAAAATTTCTCATCTTAGAATATTTTGTGAATTATAACAAAGTTCATTATAAAATTCTAAAGCACTATATTTGTAAGACGATCAACCCCAGTTTATGAGATCCCCAAATTTTGCAAGCAAATATAATTTGTACCAAAATTCAATTTAAAAACCGTCAACTCCAGTTTATGAGATCCTGATATGAGATCCCCAAATTTTGCAAGCAAATATAATTTGTACCAAAATTCAATTTAAAAACATTTACCTTGATTACAAAGTCTAAATAAAAACCGCACATTTAGCAGTATCATAAACTTTAATGAAGACAAAAACATTTTCGGTATTCTAGATACCATCCTCAATTGAAAGAATATAGAACAGAAAGAATTACAAACGGTTTAAATATTAAAGAATATAAATTATTTTAATTGATTATAATATAATGCATAAACTTATCAAATATGAAAAAGTTGCTCCTCATTATCATTTCATTTTAGGATCATCATATTTCCCAACCAATTCTTCCATTCCATTTCTCTCCACACCAATTCTGCTATTCAAATCTTCAGCCGCAATCACTCAGTTAAATGAAAGTCTGTGGTGAAATTGATTACATCAGGCATATCAAACTCATTTTAATTTGAGGGCCATTTAATGAATCTATAAGATTGCTGCAGGCCATGTCATATTTAATTTTGTTTTAATTACATTTTAGAGTAAGGATTGAGAAATATAGATAGGATAATTAAAAACATCGTGTAATCAAATGAACGTATTGCAAAAATATATAATTACTTCATAACTGCTTTTAAATATTTATGTTTTTTAATTTAATTTCTTGCTATAAATTTAATTTTCTATTAAGTGTTAAAAAAGTCATTTTCTGTACAAAAGCAAAAGCTTTATTTGAATTTATAAAATTTTAATAATTTAATTTCTTGCTATAAATTTAATTTTCTATTAAGCGTTAAAAAAGTCATTTTCTGTACAAAAGCAAAAGCTTTATTTGAATTTATAAAATTTTAATGAATCATAACTACTAACATTTTTTAAATAACTTAATAATACAACAAATAAATCTTTAACAAGTCCCTTAGCATGTCCTCCAAAGAGGGATTATTTGGAACTTGATTATTGTATTTGGATATCCAAAAAAAATGGAGGTTCTCATTTATGACTTTGATTTTGGTAAGAAATTTTGCAGAAAACGATGTAGTCCTTGCAAGAAAGCACTTAGTTTGTGTCGCCAATCCGAAAGCCGTCTGTACGTACATGTCCGATAAGGCCAATCGAAAAAGCTTGTACAATAAATTTCATTAAAATCAAACTAGTGCATCATAATATATGACATAGCTATGAAGCGAGAATTATTTCTCTCATATCATAACTAAAATGAAAATGAGATAAATATGTTAAGAGTGTAGAGGGCCACAAAAAAATCACTTTGAGGGCCGCATGCGGCCTGTGGGCTGCCAGTTTGACACCCCCATATTACATCATTCAAGTCACACCAGAATTTATTTTTTTCATTTTCACTCTTATCATCAGGAACATACATGACTATGAGAAACACCTTCTGCAATCCTAAGTTCCTTATCCATATTATTGTCATTTACACACTTGTATTCTAACATACTTTTTTGTTCTTTCATTCATCAGCATACCCACAATACTTCTTGCTCACCTCATTATCTTTTATCCCAGACCATATTCCTACAATGTCATTCCTTACACACTCAAATGCACATACCTTTCATTATGTTTCACTCAGATAAACATATGAAATGTGATAAAGTACATCCAGCCTAAGTTCATATTCATTCCCTTTTATTTTTCTATTTACATTCCACACACCTGATCTCCATTCATATTTCTGTTTCTGTTGTCCTTTATTCAGTTCAGTCTTAAATCTGTGTTTGACTGACTGTTTTCTTTCCTTTGAGCTTTAAAAATCATAAAAATTTTACCATTTTGGTGATAAGCCAAACAATAGTATAGTCTGGTGGAGAGAGCTGTCCTCTTGAGGATACCAAACAACACCAGGTCAAACCATTTCATGTTTCTAATTCCTGCCATTATCACAAAATTGAACTACCAACAGTCCAGAACAATTAGTGGAGCACTCAATTTCTTTGCCATGTAAAGGTGTGGGTCCAAAAGAGTAACTGCTTTATTGTTAAAAAATAAAAAAAAAAATCAACACAACATAATTCACTTTTAAATTTATACAAAAAAAGATTATAATATTCAATAAATAGGTCTAGCCTGAAATTGTGTACATATCACTTTAATGCAGTGTTTTCCAAACTGTGGGGTGTGAGTCTATGGCAAGGGGGGCACCTAAGAATTAACAAAAGCATCATTTTTGAGACAATAAGCAAAAATGATTTCAAATTGGTGTTGAAAAAATGAAATCAATAAAAAGGGTTATAAATAAATATAGTACACATATCCATATATCCAGAAACTTTCTGCTGTAGCTGTTTTAAAAACAAAATATTGATCTCGTTTAGTAATTGAAAAAGAATTGCAAATAGCAATATCAGACCTGATTTGAGAGAATTTGTGCTGTAAAAAAAGCCCACCCATTGAATTAAATATGTGGATATTAAACATGTATGATATTCTATTTTTCATTTCTTTTTGTAAGATTTACTTAATTATATTAAAAAAGGTTACACCATATTAAATATATACTTTTTACATATAATTTTCACATTACAGAGTATAGACTTGTCAGAAATAAAAACTTTAATTCAATCAAAATATGTGAATTAAAAAATAGTGAAAATTTTTTAATAAAACTCTGGCTCACAGCCCGAATGAAACCTGACACCATCGGAAAACATGATACCACTGCCAGGTTTTAATCTTGGTCAGGACCTGTGCAAAGTCTGCAAACTTTTAAATATAAGCTTTGTTGATCGAGCTGGAACATACACACACTGTGGTGCTCCATGGGGTGCACAGAGCATGCTGTGACTCATTCATGTACTAGTTAAAAAGGTATTAGGAACAGAGCTATAATGTACCAATACAGTACCTACTTTTAATACAGACTGATCTTGCTAAAAAGACATTTAGAACTATTTGTTGAAACATTAATATTAAACTTATCAGAGCATTCTTGCGAGTATTGCCCAGGGAGGCAGTCGGTCCTCAACACACCCTAAATTTGCCTTGGACCAAAAACCCCCTTAGATCTCTTCAATGCCCATCGGTGGGTAGTACCGACCCCATTGGGAACCACTGGTATACTGTTTTGAAGTATTAAACTGTAAGTAGAAAGTATTTATAAAATTAGTCTGTTATGAAAATGAGAGGCATACCATTTTTTTCTGAAAAAGGGGGCACAGATACAAAGTTTGAAAACCACTGCTTTAATGCAATCAAATCCAGTAAATTATTATTAAATAAACCTTTCCCGTTACCTGAGATTTTGATTATCCAAGATTCCCTCTGCCCACATTACCTCAGATAATTAGGATTACTATATATAAATTATAGAAAACTGAGAAGAAATAATGGATTTTTACAACTATTTGTGACTGGTAGTTATCAGTTATATATGCAACATATGCAGATTTAACGTAACATACATTCAAGAATGTAAAAATGTATATAAAACAATCTTTTGAAGTAAATTCAAAAACTTTTCTAAAAGGGAGAGCAAAGTAAATGAAAAAAATAATATACACAGAAAAAAATTTCATTACTGTAATCATTAAAACACAAAAAATGTAAATACAAATATAAAATGCAAATTTCATTTTCATAATTTAATTTGAAATTAATTATTTTCCAGAAAAGATTGAAGAATTTGATTATAGGGCAATTTATATATCAGTATATTATAAAAGTTCTACAAGGGAAATTGCATTTTTAAAATTTTAATTGGTTTAATTGATATGTGGGTTTCATCTCTAAATATAACAAAAATTATGAAAATGGTGACAAATTAATTAAAACATAGCATCAATATATATATATTCTCAAAAAAAAGATGATAGTACTCTATTCTGTTAAGAACTTCTATGCTTTATTTCATGCTAAACTTTAGAAATGCAAAAATTTTCTATATACTCTTACATATATACAGTAAAATGTACAAAATCATAGTGGCCCATTTATAATTTTCACTTTATATATATCGTTTTTTTCAGAATAAAAAAATTTTAGTATCAAAATAACTATTAAAGTGAAAAGCATGATACACCCTTGATTTACAATCAAATTAAATAATCTGTCAATAAAAATTTTGATATTAATATATTTCTATCTATTGATTAAATACATATCTAAAAGATATTGATGCAAAATAAATATAAGGTAAATAATGATGCATATTTAAGAAAACAAACTTACTAATCACAAATAAAATCAATATAAAATTTAAAAACAAAATACAGTATTAAAATAACAAAAACTGACTATATATTATATTTATGGATAATCATTGTATTTTGATAATTAGTTTTAATAATTGATAGGACATGGATAACTTATAAATGTAATAATATATGAAAAGGAATTAACAATTCACTGATATGCAATTTTGTATCCATCAGGCATTAATAACTTTTATTATATTAAAATACAGTATAATGAAGTTAAAAAAAAACTATTATAACAGCGTTATATAAATTTTTCCACGGTTTTCATTTTAATAATTTGTGAAAGTTGTCATAATTCTGCAGGAATTAATTTCAAAACTATTTACAAATTATTTGTTAAACACACTGTGTATTTTCACTCATTCTCCATTCACTTATACAGAAAAACGAAACCTGTAAACTTAAACAGAAACAAAATAGCTTCTCGACAGCACATTATATTAAAATATTTTTAGCTTATCTTTAAAAAAAATTTAAAATAACTCATACAGTATATAAGAACATAAATGATAATTACTTCTTCCTGGATTAGTATCAACATCTTGATTGGCTTTTAGGAAGTTCTTAAATGAAAATGGATTATCTTTACTCTTTGCCCCGTTTTCAACCATTTTAGAAATAAATTAAATCAAATATACATATAATTTCTTAACATTTCAGCATTTCTCTTCGTTTATATCCTACTTCCCTGTCAAGCCACTTCGTAAACTTCTAACAGCTGCAATATGCGCATGCGCTTAACTTTAGGAGCTAAATGTGTTGAATTCATCGATGACAAAAAAAATATTATTTAATTAATACAAAATTATATCAGTAGATAATTTTATTTAAAAAGAAAAACGATAAATTTCGTAATTAATTAAGATACAAATTATTATTAAGTAATTATTACAGTGTTAACTGGTTATTGTTATATCGAAGATTTAATATGGACTGCAGAAAAGAAAAGCGTTTAGCGGAACGAATATGCAAAACATTAGATTATCGTCTAGGAAAGGTTTTAAGAATCGAAAGTACAGGATCAGTTTATCGATGTTTTGATCAAAAGAGGAAATGTTATAAAGCCATAAAGATATCTCTACATCTCAATAAAGAGGAAGAAGAAGAATGGAGAAATTTATTACATCCATATATTCTCCCTGCCCCTTATACATTTCTAATAGATAAATGCGCTATTGGATGGCAGTTACCCGATCACCATTCTATAATCAAGGATGTAGTTAATTCAAAATCATTCAAACAAGATGGTAACTGTTATTTTATTATTAAACAGTGGCTTTATGAAGTATTATGCGCTTTGAGATACCTTCACCAAAAGAGACTCCATTATTTGAATCTAAATACGAAATCTGTATTAATAACACCGAATATGACTTCAGTTTTATCGGATTTTGGACAATTGCGTTACTGCAAAAGAGATGATTTAGAAAAGAGCTCGTGCTGTCTAAACGATCTACGTTCGGACATGTTGAGTTTCGGGATATTTGCTCTAGAGTTACTCACTGGAGAAGGATATTCCATGTTTATCGATCATTGCGATTCATTCGATTTTGATGATTACTTGAGTTATGCCTTTGAATTTCGCAGTAATTTCATGAAAAAATTCTACGACAAATTATACTTTTTCAAAATTCTACAATCGGCTTATACTTCAATTCGACTGCCTGAAGGAGAAAAAGAGGACTGCTGGATGTTCTTGGAAAAAATTTTAAATTATAATCCTCCACACATCACTCTAGCTGAAGATGTATTAAATCATTGTTATCTTTTGCCTTGGAATAATAAAGTAAATCAAACAAATAATCATAATAATAGTAAGTTAATATTCCTGATTCTTTTAATTGTAATTGAACAAGTTTAAACTTTACTGATCTTATCCGATCAATAATTAATAGTTGCAACTAGGATGGGTTAATAAGGCAATTATTAATGAAAAGTAATTGAAAAGCGGGAAAATGTTCAATTCAGTTCGATCTATGTACCGTTATATATGAGATCAGATTACAATTATTAATGAAAACTAATTTTAAAAGCGGGAAAATGTTCAATTCAGTTCGATCTATGTACCGTTATATATGAGATCAGATTGGCTCCATAGAAAAACTCTTTTTCCATAAATCCCAAAAGGCCTAGATCAGAATTCCTACTCCATACATTGAAAATTTTCATCATCCAATTGATCACATCTTCCACAGTCCGGCTGATCCCGAAATGTGGAGGACATGGTTAGGATCCATTCTGTAATATTTATGAAAATAGAATGCAGCTTATCACCAAAAATTCGTAACTAAAGTTGAATATATATGGTGTTTTTAAGTTTTCCTATTCAGAGTTCTCTGTAGCGCTAATAAGAGGAATAGCAACAAAATTTATACATTTAAGGAATGGAGAGGTGCTGTTGAAGGATTAATTCTACAATTTGTGATGATGATAATTTTTCTTCCTCTTGAAACCGATTGCTGAATCAACTATACGCTTTTTATGTGAAATTTTTAAATCGTATTACTGTATTTATACAAATTTTTAAATTGTTTTTTTTTTTTTCAAAATTTCAATTTGTTTTTAAAAAGTTTTGTTTTTGAAATGATATACAAAACAAAAAATATTGTCTCAATGGACAAACAGTCTCAGAGATCATAGTAACAATTTTAAATAAGAACAGTTGATATGTGTTAACCTTTGTCATGTCATAGATCGCTTTTTTTTTATCTAATATAGTACAATATCGTAATACAAAACATAAATCTATCATTTTATTTATGCGTGAAACGGTCGTCATCTATCATTTTTTTTCACGATGAAGATGAAATTTGAGCTCAATTTGGTTAGGTTAGTTTTATTACGCCGCCATATCCTCATGGGATATTCTATATCTGGCGGCGGCCACTTGTAGAGCCCATCACAGGCTGGCCAACACCCGTGATGGGGTCAACCGGATGGTTGAAGGATGGGGTTCAACAGGCCGGGCCCGGACCACTCCTTAAAAATTGGAGGTGTGGGACCCGGATTTGATCCTGGATCCTCCAGGGTGGTAAGCCAAAGCTTTACCACGCGGCCATCCCGGGCCGACAATTTAGTTCGAAATGTCATTATTACGAAACGACTTATTTATTTCCCAGCTCAATTTGGAATACCGTATTTATTTATGAAATCCATTTTAATCCAATAATTCAAAAAATATCTGTTTTTTCTCCTTATTCAGTTCCTCTTTCGGAACATGAATCGAATAGAATATCATTCATGAATGCAATATCATTTTTTAAATTAACTGCTTTAAATATATTTGTTATTTTAATCTAGTAGTTTAGTAGTACATTTATATTAACTGAAATTAACTTATTGGGATGATTTCCAGTTCCTCATGGCACTGATATATAAATTGTTGGCAAGTAGAATAGTATAATCAATAAATTCACCTTACACTTAAATACAGCAACAGTCCAAGCATGAGGTTTTAAGTTTTCATTCAGTGATTACTATTATGCAAATCATTTGCAGATATTAATGAATGCGTAATAGGTGTTATATTTGATTAGGAAACTGTTTTCAAACTATTAATAATAGCATTTTAATACAGAAAGAATATATATATAATATAGAAATATTATTTTTTAAGAAGCCATAAAATAGTTAAATATTAAAAGCATTATTAACATATTGCAATCAATATTTGATTTCATAAAGAAATAAAAATAATACATTAATGACTCATAATAAATAAAAAAAAAGAAGTCATTTTAAAACTGACCTATCAAATTTGTTCTGGACCCAGGGGCTTAAATGATGAGTGCATAAATGAAAATATTAAAAGTATAAAAGATGATAAGAAAATATAAATGATTGAAAAAAGAAAAAAATTTCAAACTTCAGAAATAGAGGTAACTATATATACCTACTGAAAAAAAAATTTCTTTCTAGATTTGAATTTCTCTAAATTGTTAAATTAATAAACAAAAATGTTAATTATTCAATATAAGAAATCTTACTTTTCTGGATTTATTGCTGATAAAACAAATATAATAGTAATGACATCTAAAGATGATTTTAAAAAAGGTATATTATCAGAATTACTTGTAATATCCCAAACAAATGCATGACATCTATTTTCATCATAGGATGAATGATTCTAAAGAAAGAAAAAGGAAATCCATAAAATAATTAATATGATATATAATATGTTTACAAGTAATATTATACAAAATATAACATATATCAGAAAAGATAAATTTACAAAAAAGACTCATTATTTAATATGGAATTCAAATATTCTGAATTGCAAATATGTATTGCTTGACTTGGCAAAACCTTTTTTAATGAATAATTTTTAAATGATAAATATTGGATTTATTCTACAGTTTTGACTTTTTTTTTGAATTTCAACATAAGGATTGATAGAAGCAACTACTGAGACATTTATAACAAATATCATATAGAACTGAAATACTAAATCAATGAATGCATTAATATAAACAGTAAAAATCTCTACAGTTAGTATTTTCAAATACTAAATGTAGAGGAGAATAAATACTGCAAACAATTTTATCTCTAATTTGAATAATAATGTATATGTATAATTTCAATATTCCAAGCATTATGCATGAATTCTTATAATAATAAAGAATACCAAATAAGAACATAATAATATACCAAATTTACAAAAAAAAACATTTATCAAATTTCATAGTGTCTTTCACTGAAAATTTAACAATTTTTAACAAAAAAATATTATAAGTTAACACATTATTTTTGGTAAACATCTAATAGTTATGGCTTTTAAGTGAAGAAATAGAATATTTTTATTATTTTTTTAAATTATTTTCTTAGAATTTTAGCCATTTCAAAAATAATACCCACCTATAAGAATAAATATAATAAGAAATTAATTACAGTTCAATTTATATTAGATACAACAAAATCTAAACTAGCTTATAGGACCTTAAATAAAATTAAAATGCAGGAGTACTTTCGAGCTGAACTGCCCCTCATCAGCTGCACAGAGAAAGTGAGTGAGCATTAGAAGGAGAACCTGACCGAAGATGAGACATCTGTGAAAACAAGAGTAAATCATAAATTTAAACCTGGGTGTCAGGGAGACAGTCAGAATAGAACAAACAGGTGGTGCAGATGGGATAAGATGTTAGGCACACGGGGGATAGGGAATACCAGATACAAAAGTTTGCGTTCGCA
Organism: Olivierus martensii; assembly: GCA_000484575.1. Classification (NCBI taxonomy): domain Eukaryota; kingdom Metazoa; phylum Arthropoda; class Arachnida; order Scorpiones; family Buthidae; genus Olivierus; species Olivierus martensii. The sequence goes on from AYEL01043680.1 coordinate 76,826, forward strand.
CATTAAAATAAAAATAAAGTGAAAAATTAGATACTACTACATTAGTATTTAAACACATTAGCAACATAGAGCAATAGTAAAAACCTTAAATTCTACAGTTCTGTTGATTAATCAGGTATTCCCACGCACTGGGTATAGAATACTTATTCTGAGAATTGACTAGATCTTTAACCTTACTGCAGCGGTAAATGTACCAAATTTCTCTAAAGTTTGACCTTAACTTGTAAGAACGTAGCGGTTCGACAATGTCAGCATTGTACTATGAAACACACCAGTCTTTAGAGTAGGCTGCTTGCGCAAGGGCCGTGTTTTTTTTGTTGCTGTTTACGTCGTACCAATGCTGTTGCATATGTTCTTGCAGGCATCTTCAGGTTACACCGATGTAGTAGCTTACCACGCCAGTTAGAGAATCGACTAGCGGTATCTTGTACACCCCGCACTTCTCAGAGTTAGGCCTAATTTCCTTTTCATTGCGTATTTGCTGGAACACAGTGGCATCTCTCCTTTCAAAGAAGGTGGGACGGCAAGGAAGTGCTTGGCCGGAACGTCCTGGTTGGGCGTGGTAACGTCAGTAGGAGTGTGAACTACGTTGCACACTTTACGTTGCTTGTTGCGAATCTTGCAGGCCAAGTTGTCGAATTTGCTGCCAGGATATCTGTGGGTTACATAAGCCTCCTTGAGAACCTTAAGTTCTTTTACTATATCTGTCTCTTCCGTAAGAGTTTGTATGCTTGCCAGATAAGTGCGAAGATGCTAGGAGCATATAAACTCTGTACAGAAACAAAGAAAACATGGCCCTTGCGCAAGCAGCCTACTCTAAAGACTGGTGTGTTTCATAGTACAATGCTGACAAAGTCGATCTGCTATGTTCTTACAAGTTAAAGTCCAACTTTAGAGAAATTTGGAACATTTACTGCCGCAGTAAGGTTAAAGATCTAGTCAATTCTCAGGATAAGGATTCTATACCCAGTGCGTGGGAATACCTGATTAATCAACAGAACTGAAACACTCAATGCAGATATTATTAATTACAATGTACCGCAAGTCAATTTAAGAAAATCGGAATTTATTCATATTAAGAAATATCGTACAGAAAAATCGATGACTTGCTTCGTGCTTCAAAAACATACATCAGATCTCATAGACCAAGGGTGGGCAAACCGCGGCCCGCGGGCGGCATTCGGCCCTCGGAACTACTTAATGCGGCCCTCCAACTAATAGCTATAATGCCAAAAATTTTATCGATAAATAAAATGAATACAAAAAAATATCAAATGTATTGCATATCTCAGCAATATTTTTATGTAATTTCTAGAAAAGTAATAAATAATAATTCATATGGTAGACTGTAGATGTCATTACAGTATCATATTTCTTACAAAAATGCATTTTATTAACCGTTAACCAGAATAAACGTTATTGCATTATATTTATATTAGAAATTATGTAGCAGAGTGTACAGATAGTTATACATGTAAAACAGGGATTCCCAACTCTTTTCTTTCATTGACCCCTTTTAAAAGAATGGTTTTCTTCATCGACCCCTTACATTTTTCTCTATAATATACAGCCTACAACATAATCATAATGCAGATAATTGCACATAAATAACCTAAAGATAACAATTTACACTAACAATATGAACAAAAGTTTTGAAAGAATGGTTTATTAGATTTATGTTTTATTATTTTTTGCACTATTATAATTTTTAATTTTACAAATATAAACAAGTTTTCAGAAGCAAAATCACAGATTCTAATTGCACAAAAGTTTGATATTAAGTAATGTGATGGCTGAGCTTGATGTATTGATGCAGTTTTTTTAATATTTGGCATAAAATTGCTTAACTTAATTCTTAAATCACTTCGTTCAAAAATATTCAACCTAAAAACTATAAGTCCGTTATAGCACAAATTTCACAGTGGAAAAACTTTTTAGATAATCAGAGAAGCGCTTTCAGCTTTATTAAGCTATCTTCAACTCATTAGAATACCATATTAGAACATAAGAAGAACATAAGAATACCATTAATTCTTATGTTCAAAAATGAGTTCTTATGTTCTAATATTAGAATACCATATTAGAACATAAGAATGTTCTAATATGGTATTCTAATGAGTTGAAGATAGCTTAATAAAGCTGAAAGCACTTCTCTGGGTTATCTAAAAAGTTTTTCCACTGTGAATTTGTGCTATAACGGACTTATAGTTTTTATGTTAACAAGTGGAAGTATAGTTGTATAGATTCATTTAATATTCAACCTGTTTCTTGTTTTTCGTAGTAAATTATTGACTTGACTAAAGCCTGCTTCCACTAGGTAAGAAGAGGGAAAAGTCAATAAGCGAGTTCGTAAAACTTTCTTTTAGGGATATTTCTCTCGGATAACTTTTAAATTCTAAAATTTAGCATACCCATGTATTTCAACCTTTTGCATTCCTTTCGTTAAAAAAACATTTCTTATGCTCCATGAAATATGTAATTTGATACCTGAAATTCAATATTTTGCCATAACTTTTTTACTTTTTAATTTTTTGGCACGAAAAAATTGGATTTTGTTGTCCATATACTGTGTCCTGATATTGTTTATTAATTTTAGATTAAGGACCAAAAGAAAAAAATACGAAAGCAATTAGGCCTAATTAGCATATGTAAACAATATATAATTTTTCAAATTATTCATGATTTCGGCATCGGATAAAAAAAAATGTTGATATATTTACATTCTTGATGATATTCCACATCTAATGATACCAAATACTTCATAACTCTAAAAATTTTCCAACTAATGAAGAGAATTTATACTGTAAGCTGATACCGCAGAGCGTAATCCGATACCTTGAGAATTTATACTGTAAGCTGATACGGCAGAGCGTAATCCGATACCTTGTATAAACAAACAATCGAATTATCCCTCTTGCGGATGAAATTCGGTATCCTACTACACAAATCTTTAAAATAATTGTTATTAGCCATTTTTCTTCCTATTTTCTTAAAATGATGTGTGATAAATACTTTTTATTTTATAAGAAGTATTAGTACGTATGACATGATAAATACTTTTTATTTTATAAGAAGTATTAGTACGTATGAGAATGCAACTTTGTTGAAAATTTTTTATTTTAATAAAATATTGCTGTAATTTGTATACGTAGCTATCATCCTGCCATCTGTAGAATAAATATGTACGAGAATGTCGACTTTGTTGAAAATTTATTTATTTTAATAAATATTGCTGTAATTTATATACGTAGCTATCATCCTGGCTGTAATTTGTACACGTAGCTATCATCCTGCCATCTGTATGCCAGATTTAGCTTGATTTTTGATAAATTATTGCTTTTTATACGTTTTTTACTCAGACTTGTCTCAGTGCCTTTTAAAAATGGTGGATGGTGAATTATTTCTCTGTTATTTAGTCATTCTGTCATTAATTTTTCAAAAAATAGTTAAAATATAATAATAACAGCATTGTAATTTTTCAAAAAATAGTTAAAATATAATAATAATAGCATTTTCAAACAGGATAGTGAATTATTTCTCTGTATTTAGTCATTCTAAGTCATTAATTTTATATGTTGAATTATTTCTCTGTATTTAGTCATTCTAAGTCATTAATTTTTCAAAAAATAGTTATATAATAATAATAGCATTTTCAAACAAAAGGGATGGGTTTTCTCTCCCCTTAGTCAACATAATGTAACTAACCCATAGCCTGAGGTCAACAATTGATCTTGGATGGACGCTGTTTGATAATAATTATGCACCCCTGGTCTACTAATTACTTGTTTCGATTGCAGATAATACAAAAATTACTGTATTGTTTAAGTTTTTGTGTTATATTTAAAATATAACTAATATAAACAAACAATCAGCTGATTTTGAATAACTGTTAGATATTTCCCGCCAGAATCTAGGACACCGAATTCCACGTCGATCATCAAGCGTGGTATAGGTCACTTTGTTTTTCTGATAAGTTAAAATTTATAAATTTTTAAATAAACCTAATTTATCAAATTTTATGTGTGAAAAAGCGCTAAACTCGTATTATTTATAAGGGGCCAAACTTTCCCAAATTTTAATTTACTGGATCAAGATATCTGTAAAAAAGAAGTAAGGATAAAATCTGAAGGAAATGTGGAACATGATTTTGCAGTCGGACAAATTCCGACAAACTGTTCTTGAATTTTTGAGGGTACAAAGATCATAAATGTGTTAATTGATTCGGATTAGGTTCAAATTAAAGTGGGTAATTAAAAATTTATTAAAATATCAACGTAAAATCATTAATTAAAAATTTATTAAAATATCGACGGAAAATCAAATTTTTGAATAATATGACAGAAATATGAAAAAAATAATGATAAAATTTGAGATTTTGATCATTTTTTCTCGATTTAATTCAAAAATTACGAAGTTATTAAAAGTTTTAAATTTTGTCTTGGCTACCAAGTCATTGGAGCGGAACGACAGTGCGCGCTTGTCTTGGCTACCAAGGCTCAAGTCATTGGAGCAGAACGACGGTGCGCGCTTGTCTTGGCTACCAAGACATTGGAGTGGAAAGAAAATTACGAAGTTTTTGGGTCTTAAACTTTGTCTAGCATAGCTAGGAAAATTACGAAGTTATTAAGTTTTAAATTTTGTCTTGGCTACCAAGTCATTGGAGACAGTTTTTTGGATCTTAAACTTTGTGTAGCATACTTGGAGTGCAAGACAGAGCAGGCATGTCTAGCATAGCTAGGCGGTGGAGTGCAAAAGGTCAAATAAGACTTGTGCTTAGTCATCCTCCTTCAATGCAATTAACTCTTCTTGTATCATAATATCAAAATCAGATATATCACAGTGCAGAGGTTCTATGATTCATGCTGGCACATTCAAATTTTCAATGCCTTAGAAGCAAACATTAAAATCTTTTAAATTTTGCAAAATGGCTTGTATAAAACAATATATTTTCTAAGGAAATGCAATCTTTTTCAATAACGGACAATCGCAAATTAAAAATTAATATATTTGAAATATATTATTGGTTTTTAAAATATTTTAAATAATTTTAGTGTATTTTTCCGCTTATATTTACTTCATATGATTTCTTCCTTACTACATGATATAGCTTTATATCAATAAACAATTATCAATTTTATTAATAAATTTTTTTGTAATCATTGGGATCTTGATCTTGATTATGCTGATCAATTGCCGGTGCATATTCAGCTATCAACCCCCAATAGACCCCTTGATCATCATCGACCCCATGGGAACCCTGATGTAAAACTCCGATTTAAATAAATATTAATCTCAGAAAGGTTATAAGCATTTTATAGTAAAATGGAGAGCTTTTAAATTTTTTATTTTACAAATCATCCAGAAAAAATTTTTCCATTCTGAAATTTCCTCTGCTTATACTAATCTATATTAAATTTATTAATAAATTTTAATCTCCAGGATTCACATCATTGCTTTAATAAAGCAGCAACTTAGACAATGACAACAAACTCATAGATAATGCTTTTCTTTGAAAATGTTCATATAGAAGTTCGAATATTGTTAGATAATATACATCTTATTTATCTATTAAAATTATAATTATGTAGTATGAATAAATAATAATTATTTTTTGTAATTTATGACGATTAAACTTTAATTATGGCACAAAATAGAAAGTTTGTCACTCTTCTTCACTATTTCTTAATCTAATAGATTTCTTGCTTGATGTACATATTCTTTTTATCTTTTACAATTTCTCTATTTATAAATACAGTCAAACCCCATGATCTCGCAAATGGCTATTTCGACTGAATCTTCTATCACAGATGTTACATTCAAAAGGCTTCTCTCCGCTATGAATCCTCAAGTGCACTTTTAAGGTGCCTTTAGTGCAGAATTTCTTCATTCATGCATTCTTTTGTGCCAATCAGAGCCGTAACTGCGTACACCCAGTTACGGCTCTGATTACCAGTAACATTAGAAACATTTTTCTAATCACATTAAAAACATTTGAATGCCTTTTTTAATATAATGTGGTTAGACACTTAAGTGGCTAAATATCTGTAACATTCGACACACCTTACTCTTCAAGATGTCAGTTTTAATCACTACCTGTCGCAAATAACTGTTCGAAAGATCTTACCCGTTATTCAATTCGTTGATTTCGGCCTTCCATTCTGTAGTGGCTGTTGGTTCCGGAATGGTGAGAGCTGCTTTCGAGTACAAACTTCGAGACAGGTCAACTTCAAAACTTTATTTTAACCACACACACAAAACCTGTCACATGCCGTCAGTTCTTTTTATCGACTCCTAAACCGCATCGTATCCCATCACTATCTAATGTTACACAAAATTAAACGCTAAGATAAGGTCTGTGATAATGGCCATATCAAACGAAGAGGCAGGTGAGAACGACTGGAATATGTGTTGATTATGTAAAATTAAACAAATATATTTAGCGCGAAATTCATCCAATGCCCAACACCGAAAATATTCTTGGGCGATTAGGCAAAGCAAAATTTTTTTACAAAAATGGATGTTATTCACGGATTTTGTCAGTGCGAATTAGATAAAGAATCGCAACTGCTAATAACAGTCCTGAAGCCTGAAGTCCTGCTTAAACTTTAGGAGAGGTGTGGGCGGCTGTAAGGGGAGGAGGAGGCCGCGCGCACACAAACACGCACACATACACATGCACACAGTCCTGAAGCCTGAAGTCCTGCTTAAACTCTCGGAGAGGTGTGGGCGTTTTTCATTACTCCGTTCAGATTTAAGTATAAAAGACTTCCATTTGGCATTTCGGCAGCACCAGAGTATTTTCAGATAATAATATCTCAGATTCTGAAAGGACTCGACGAAGTGCAATGCAATATTGACGATATATTATTGTTATTTGGAGAAACTATAGTTGAACAAGACACGTCATAAAATATTATCGAGCTTTCAAAAGCAGAGATAACGCTAAATCCGAATAAATGTGTATTTGGAGTTACGGAAGTAAAATTCTTAGGCAATGTGATCGATCAAAATGGAATCCGCATTGGTAATGATAAAATAGAGGCAATTAAACAAATGGAACCGTCAGAGAATGTGTTGCTTGTCTGAAAAAACTACATTCACCATTGTCATTATTACGGCAATGACAGTACTAATAGTAATTTTGTTTCTAATATCACTATAATCTTATTTTCAACAATATAATGCAGCACTCCAATTGGCAATATATTTTCCAGTACTAACCGTAAGTTAGAAATTACTCAATGATGTCAATTTCTCTATTTCTTGATGTTAAATACTTTCTAGATTTTTACATTTGTCTCGAATTTTAATTTAAGATTATATAAAAATGAAAAAATGTGAGCTGTGATATTCTAATTGCTCAAATCTCTCTTGAATACAACTGGTTGCAACATCAATAATACAAAACAAACTATTTTGCATTTAGTTTTAGGATCCAGAATAAGTGTAGGAAATGACTGGCACAGGAGGAGGATTTGTAGTTATTGAAGCTGATAATGCACACATCATCTGACAAATTAGGAATCATATATGTTTTATAATAGGCGCAATTTCAAATACAACATATTAGTGGTTCATTATTTTAAATGATCAGTTATGAACTTTGATTTATGAATAATTTAATACACAAGCATAGTGTTTTATGTGAAAATACAAATAATGATATCCTAAAGTCTGGCTCTGATAGAATAAATGAAAATGTGTTTGATATGAAAACAAATTTATTAAGAAATTTTCAATTTCCTATGTTTTTGCTGAATCAAAAACTTGCTGCCCAGTACAAATGTACATGTTGCATCATCAGTAGAGCCAATTCTGCTGTAGTAGGATCAGCTGGATTATAAAAGAATAGGATCAATGGGTTGAGACTTGAGTCATATGTGGAATCATAGTAAAGACATCAGGACATGTTCATTCTACCATTTTTGAGAGAATATACACAGATCATTTAAATTATAAACAATATAATTATTTGCATTATTATGTCCCTCCTATCATTTTTTTATATTTCTATCCTCTGGATGAAAAGCCGAAGCGTTAAGTAGTAAAATATTTTAAAAATTATTTTTAGTTAATCAACGTTCAATTAGACTGCACCATATTACTTATTTTTAGTTAAACCATGGAATTGCACATTGGATATTTTTGATGGTAATCACCAGCCCACTACAAGCTGGCCAATACCCATGATAAGGTCAACTGGAAGGATGGGGTTCAGAAGACTAAATTGCAAATATGAGCCAGCTTGTGATGCTGCTGTCAAAAATGTCCAATGTGTAATTCTGCAACTTAATTAAAAATAACTTAAAAAATATTTCATTACTTAACATCAAAATTAAACCTTACCTTCAAGATGGCAAGCAGCAACTCTACCATGTGGCCATCCAGTTGACAATATATTTTAGGAAATTCAAAGTACTTCTTATTCTAATATAAAGCAATTAAGAATCTTGATCACAAAAATATTTATTATAATTACACTTTATAAGAAATTTTTTATTAACTGTTTTAAAATTACAAAAAAACTCAGCAATTGCCTAATTTTAATACATCATTTAAATATATTTTTTAATTTATCATTATTGCTCTATTTTTTACATTAATCTAAATGTTATAATTTTATTTGTCTAATAAGAATCTATATTGGACAGTTAAAAATGAGATCCAAATTTAAAGGTGATCACAGTTCTTTTCATTTTACTTATAGTTTGCATATGAAAATACAAATTTATATTATTAAAATGATATGTAAGCTCTTAATGTCATACAGTCAAACTTCATTATATGAACCTAATTATTAAAGGACATAACTATAATAAATTTATTATTATAGAAGTTTATTATTCCAGTTAAATAATTATTGTTGAAATTAATAAGAGAGATGTTTATTTTATTATATAGCATAGGAAAAGTTTGGAGCTATAGGAAATAAATACATTCTTTGTATTTGAACACATTTCTAATGTATGCTTACACGTTTGAACAGCAGTTCCCAAAATTATTTTCTCTTGTACTTCTTGATTAAGGTTTTCATTTGAATATTGCTTGTTTTCATTACCCCTCTAACAGCCTTCTCAGGCTGCCCACCCCTGCAGAAAGATCTATCAGATTGTGGAGAATGGGGATCAACAGGATAGGCCCAGATCCCATGATAAATATTTCAAGGGGGTGGGACCCAAGATTCAAACCTGGGTCCTCCAGAATGGAAAGCTGAAGAGTTTCCAAGTGGCCAATCTTTCAGCTCAATCAAACCTTAAAATAATGGACCATTTTCAATCAAAGTGATAGTTTTGGTGAAGAGGGGAAAGATACATAATCGTGCAATATGACTAGTGGTGGGTGGGTCTAATGACAACTTTCACATAAGTTACTCTTTATAAACTAAAACTCTATATTTGGTTTTGTTTTTTTAACTCCTTTTTTTGCTACTTTCCACAATTACCAATATTATTTTCTCATACCAACTCCTCCACAGGGACCACAAGTTGGGAACCACTGAATTAGAAAAAAAGAAATTCTGATAGCTCTTTATATTAATGAAGAAAAATAGGAACTGATCATACTCTTGGATTTCTTCAAACTTTTCTGGAATGTTCTCTCTGCAGCTTTACCACACAGCCATCCGGCCCCATAGGTTGGGAACCACTGAATTAGAAGAAAAGAAATTCTGATAGCTCTCTATATTAATCAAGAAAAATAGGAACTGATCATACTCTTGGATTTCTTCAAACTTTTCTGGAATGTTCTCTTAAATCAACTTATTTTAATATATACGCTTTTATATCAGTTCCATTTTAAGAAACATTTACAAAATTATTTCTACAGGATTATATTGTATGATGTTAAGGCAATTAATTTAAATACTAAGTTTATATTGTTGTTTTTCCCAATAGGTCCTGGTTTATGATGCATAGTACACTTAAAAAACTAAAAGTAATTTAAATAAGTAAAATTAATATATTTAAAAATAAAGAAAATTACAATTTTTGATTAATCTATATTTGTTGTTTTAAATACTTATAAAATTTTAGAAAAGCATAAGATTATACTAAAAATTAGTCGCTCACGAAAATCTTCACACTGTTCTTGTATATCTTCACCAAAAACTACAAGTATACTTTTGTCTAGGGCCGGGCGGATTAATTGTGGTTACAGAGGCAAGTTTTAAAAACGGCGCCTTCAAAAAAAATTTTTTTGAAAAATTCTAAGTAATTAATAATAGTCTACTTAATAGAATAACATATTTTAAGAAAAAATTGCATTACATATAAAAAACAAGAAAAAGAGAAGAAAAATAGTTTGAACATTACAAAGCTTAAAAAACAGAAAAATTGAATATAATTTCTTCTAAATTACTCTTCGAGCTTTTATTATAACAAAATTGCTTGATTGCATTTTTATAATTTATTGTTTTAGATATAGTCTTCTCTATAGAAATTTTTGTTAAATCATTCAGTCGGTCTTCAGTTGTTCGTAAATAATTTTTTAAAATTTTCAGTTTAGAAAACTGCGCTCAGCTGCAGTTATAGTTACAGGTAGTGTTAACAAAATTCTTAATGCTACAACAATGTAATTTTGTCATTTTGCACGAATTTTGTCGTATTAATATTTTTTGTTCTTTATACATTTCATATTTTTATAATTCATTTTGGCGCCTATCCCAGTCTGGCATTTGAGGCGGTTTTTTTTTTGTTAACAGATGACGCCACTTTCCATTAAGGGAGAATACTAAGTGATAAGGCGAAACAAGTCCTTCCACAGGCTGCCCACCACTGCGGAGAGGTCAGTCGGATTGTGGAGGTCGGGGATCGACAGGCCGAGCCCGGACCCCATGATAAATATTTTCAAGGGGGCATTTGAGGCAGTTGCCTCATCGTCTCACCTATGCAGGGACGTAACTACAGGTGGGCCATGGCCCATGCATTGAAAGTTCTGGCCCATGTGCTGGCCCATCCTGAATGTATAATCCGAAACGTAAAATTATTAAAAAAATACGTAATTATGTGCTGGTCCATAAATATTTATTTGATATCAACTCAATACAAAATTATGCGGTGATTTTTACTTAATGATGCAAAACTTCTTCTTCTTCTTCTTCTTCACTTAATAATATGGAGGTTATAGCTCGAGCTTTTTCCTCCGATGACGTTGCAAAACGATCGATTACTTTGTCCAAATCGAGAGCTTTTGCGATTTTTCTCTCGATGAACATGATTGCTAAATTGCTTAACCGATCATCAAGCATTCTGTTACGTAAATACGATTTAATAAAGCGCATAGGAGAAAATGTTCTTTCACATCGGTGTGGTCCACCCTTGGCCCACCCAAAAAAAATCCTGGTTACGTCACTGCACCTATGGGACCGGTCCTGCTTTTGTTCTCGTCGGTTAGATGTTGCAACAATTAAGTCTACATGGTTTCATTTTTAGCAATCTACGCAGGATTTTCCACATAGTCTGTTGTGGAATTTTTAACTCATCCTCATTGTAAATTTCGTAGGGCTCCCTGCATAAGTGACAGGAACACGCTCCACTTGTTTCTTAGAAACTGGTGATCAGAAAACCACCAATTTCTGAGAAACAAACTTTTATCTTTGCACAAACACTCTGTGGATTTGAATCAACTCGGAAGCATTTCTTCAAAACATGTTTGAAAATGATATTGAACAACAGTAACGATAAACTTTTATCTTTGCACAAACACTCTGTGGATTTGAATTTCTTGTACCAATCATAGATGGATTGTCAACTCGGAAGCATTTCTTCAAAACATGTTTGAAAATGATATTGAACAACAGTAACGATATTTGTTTTGTTCATTTCCAGTACACAATAACCTTAACTGCATTTGAGGCCATCTTGACTTTCTGATCCAGCGATAGGAATTCCTTTACTGATGTCATCTTTGCGCATGGGAAAGAAAATTTCCATACTTAGTTTTCCTATGAACCCATGCATCGTGAATGCCAATATCTTCAACATTTTTGGTTTTATAAAATATTGAAATTATCTATTTCCTTTGTAGTAACCCTTTATATAGATTATATATGGCATTTGACCTTATAAATACATACCAACGTATGACGCCATGATGATAAAACAATTGGCATGTTTATCCATATACTGTATATATATGGATAAACATGCCAATTGTTTATATATATAAGAAAAATTTTATACCTAAACACCGTACATACTGGACGATTTCATTTCAAATAAAAATAGGATCAGGACATAAATGAATTATGTAGAGGTGTTGTACACTTCTATCTGGAAAATACATATGGAATCTCTAGATTTTTCTTGTGATAATAGGCTAGGATTATCGATTTTCATCTTTCAGTTTGCTGGCAGATCCTAAAATCGATTATAATATACATATATTCAATTCATATTGGATCTGAAATTATATATGTGTGCAATGTGTTGTATAAATTCCTCGAAATAGATCAACTAAAGCTTACCAATCAACTATTTTGATTTGATTGGCCATTTTGAAACTCTTCAGTTTTCACCGAGAACACATATCGAATCTGGATCCCACATCCCAAAATTTATACAAGGGTCGTTCAAGTCAATCCGGGACTTTTTTTAAAAACAAATAGAAGAATACATTTCAAAGTGTGGAAAGTGGATTTATTTTTCCACATAACCTACAGTTACACACTTATCCCTGGAATGGGATAACTAACGCCTGGAATGCTTCGGCATAGAAAGATTTATTATTACGACGGAAACATTGTAGGACATCATTCTTCACTTCATCAGTGTTGAAATGTGTTCCTCCAAGGAATTCCTTCAGGGGCCCATACAGGTGGAAATCACTTGGCGCTAAGTCAGGACTATAGGGGGTTGTGGTAATATCTCCCAGCCGAGTTCCTGGATTGTTTGGAATGTGCTTTGGGACCCAGCGTGCACTCACTTTTCGGAACAACAAATGATCATAAATTATTGTGTTCACTGTTCCTAACGACAGATTACAGCCCTTGCAATTTCACGACAGGTTATGCGACGATTGTTCAGGATCAGCCGCTCCACGCGCTGAATGTCCTCAGGAATGACTACCGTGGGTTGTGATCCACCACGACCGGGATTGTCAGTAATAGAGATACGGCCATCTTTAAGCGCTTACACCATTCAAATGTCTTACTGCGACTGAGTGTCTCATCACCGTACTGAGCCTGAAGTCTTCTGTAAATTCAGCAGCTTTTTATGCTCTCGTTCACTAAAAACTTCATCACAACGCGCTGTTCCACACAGACGTTCACACTGTTGTCCGCCATCTTGAATAACGGTCTATCCAGAAGCGCGGGAAATGAGCGCCGTCTACCAGTAATACTACGTTCACACTAGCGAAGTTAATCCCGATGAAGTCTTTAATCCCGATCAAGTTTTGCTTTTGAACGGAACAGAATTAACAAACCCCGATCAACTAGCGAGGAACGGTGTTAACTTGACCCAGTTCCCAGAACGAAGTTAACTCTCTTCAACTGGGTAAGTGACGTCACAGCGAAGTGTTGACTATCACCATTTTCAAAGATTACGGTTTACGATTTGACTACGGTTTTTCAATCCACAATTAAAATGGAAATCACGGATAATAAATCAAATAAAAGGTCTATAAATTGGATAGACAGAAGTTTATTTCCTGGTGAATATCTGGAAATCTCATTTGGATGATCTTAGGTGGAACAAAAGAAATTTAAATGTACTGTATATTGTAAAATGCAATATGCACTTGAAGAAGTTGGAATACAAAGATCCGTGAATGATATAAAAAATAAAATAAAATAAAGAATTTAAGTAAGGAATATTGGTATAGGATTTATATGCAATTGATATGATTAATTTTGATGTTAATGCAAGACATTGGTACAATTTTACATTAACGCCATATGAACGAAAATACTACCGATCAAAAGATGACAACAAATTGAGAAAACTTTCCAAAAGGATTGCCCTTCTATCTGGTACAGGCGTGGAGAAAATGAACGATAAAATTATTTCTCTCCATGTGTAGTACTCATTGAAGTAGTACCTAAACCGGTGTCCTCTGCCATCTTGAAATACGAGATAAAGATTTATTCCAAAAACTACTGTGACACAATGGAAATGTCCATTGTTGCTTTAATCATCAGTCGATGGGAGTGAATTATTAATTCTCTAATGTATAGTTTTTCCAAAAGATGAAATTAAAATATTGAAGATTTACCTTTCCGCCTATTGATGATTAAAAGTGTGAATCGGTAATTTCATCGTGCTAAAGATTCATTCAAAAAAAAACTATACATTACAGAATTAAATATTCATTCCAAAACTAAAATTCTAACATTTCACCTCTATATTCAAAATAAGTTTTCTCAACTATCGTGCCACCTGCTTATACGAAACTGAACAAGTGGTTAATCTCGAGTAACTTAACCGCGTATGAACACCGAAATTATGTCGATTACTGTATTCCCGGTTAATTTGATCGGGATTACTTTTATCCTGGTTAACTTCACTAGTGTGAACGTAGTATAACAGGACACAGGTGCCAGTTTCTACTGCATACAAAACCTCCAGCCTAGGCGTCCATTTAAACCCTTGAAAGGAAAAAAGTCCCGGATTGGGTTGAACGACTCTCGTATATAAGTGATTTAGGCCTTTTTTACACTGTTTTCCAATCAATGATCTAAGCCCACTATCTGTTGCCATCAGAGAGATGGACATCTATGTAAGTTCTGTATTGACATATCATTTGATAGTTGACTAATCATTGGAAATTAGCATTAAAAACCAATTAGTTATGCACAAAATGTGTGAACAGACTTTATTCTGTATACAGTATATAAGTACTGTTTACATACAAAATAATTATATTAGTTTATTTTCTAAATCATATAAATATCACATTAATTAAATAGAAATGAAAAATTATTTGATATTTTTTATTTAAAAAATGTAATAGTTAACAATTAATTTCGTCTACAATATATTGCTACAATAATCTTTATTTTGTAAATAAAATGAAGTGAAAAAAATCTGTGTCAATTATTAGTGAGATACATTTTATTTAAAATCATATATAAGCGTAAGATTTTCTGTTTTTAATTTTAGAATATTTAAATGTAAAAATACAAATAAAATTTTCACATTAATTATAAATTTAATAACATATAGCATTTCATATTCGTAATATGTATATTTCAATTTTAAAGTAGTTATTTTTGTCATCAAAATGTCCAAGGTAAATTTCTTTTATAGTTATTTTTATTTTTATGATATAATAATTAAGAAATTTTGATATTTATCTCGTTATCTTCTAGAACTGTATGAAGAAAAATTTTTCTGATTCTGCCGGCTCTGATGATGATTGTAATACAACAATAATTATCAAGCATTCAAAAGTAAATAAAATCTATATAACATTTTAATGCTTTTAAATGGATTAATTTTTTATAGATTTTTTTTATGTTCACGGTAATATTTTCAAAAAATAATTATACTGATAATAAATACATAAACGGTTTTAATTTTAATCATTGATAAAAATGAAATATTTTCATTTATAGTCTAAGCCAAATATACGAATGCAACCTATGATAGACTCAGATTATGATGATGTTTCTGTAGCATCAGTAAGTTTTAATACTAATATACTTAATATAATATATAATATTCTAATATGTATCAATATAAAATGGTTCGAGTATAAATCTTATCTATTATTTACATGATTATTTGTATATAGACTCATCGAAGTCCTTCACAGTTATCCATACAAACTACATTTTCATTTGAAGACTTGAATTCTGAGGTAAGATGTTTGACATATTCGGAAAATTTCTTTTCAATGATTTGAATTCTATGATGATTTGAATTCTTTTCAATGATGGACAAGAAATTGCCAGATTAATAACCGTTGTAAAATAATAATTCTTTATGCAATTGAGAATTTGTTAACTGATCGAATAATCAATATAAAATTAATATTCGAAGATTAATCGCATTAAGCTTCATAACTTGTATATAATTGTTAAATAATGTTTTTTGCAAATTATTGTATATTATTGTATCATATATAACTATAGTATCAATAACAATAGTGCTTGAATTGTCGGTTTAATATACGTACATAGAATAAATGAAATTATATTTATAAGGATAATAATATTTTAAAAAAATATTATTATTATTCTAAAATTGGAAAATATTAATAACGATTTCATTAAAACAAATTCTAAAATCCGATTAAGATTATTTGATTATATGCTCTTCTAAGATTATTCGATGATATAAATTGTAATTTATTATGTAATATAGATAGCTATTCCCATAAATGTGTGATAAAATTAAATTGCAATTTATATAATATATTTATAGAAAACATTTTATAAAGATGCTTTAAACTAATGCATATAATAATTATTTGATTACTAATGAATTTGATTTACATATAAAATCACTTTGATTTCCACAGTTTAGAATTAACAAGGAAATCTAACTACAGTAATTTAGTTAACACGATGAAAATTACTTTTAAGCAGCTGTTACAATATATTTTTGAATATCTATTAACAATAATATATAATCATGCTATAAATACTGTACTCTTTTTAATAATATAAATTAATGTATAAAGTTAAGAATTTTGAATAATCAGACAACAAAATGAAAAAAAACGTAAACATAATAAATGAAAATGCAAAAACTTTTCTGAGTTACTACATTTCAAAAATTTATCAAAAATTTTTGTAGGTTAAACAGAATCTATACAAAGGGCTATTAATCTTCAAATAAATTCTTTGAAATATAGAATTTTTTGAATCTATTGACTTATTCATGTAATTATTAATCTTGATTTATACGTTTTGATTTAAACGTCATTTTATATATTGTCTCAGCTCTCTAAATTAGTCAGCTAATTAGCGGACTTGTCTTCGACCAGATGATTGCAGATCTATTCTGTATCCTATATCATTAGATTATTTCAAGGAATTTCAAGCTATGTCTTCCACTACATAATTTATGGACTGATTTACCAATAGATGCATAATTTAGAATTATTTAGTATATTTTTTGGCTATTGACAAATATGTAATGTAATCTATTTGATATTAAAATGTCTCATTGTTAGACTATCAGTTATTAGAAAATTTGCTTTATTAGATTACTCGCTAATAATATTATCATAAAAGATTACTCGCTAATAATTTATCAATTATTAGCGAGTAATCTTTTATGACAATAAATTGTTTTATAGTTTCGCTTTTATCAGTATTTTACACAGTATTCTATTATTTAAAATTTAGCAATATCAAACAGAAGTAACTGAAAATATCAAAAAGAAATCTATTCTCAAAAACCGTAATGCTACCGAAAGTAAATCTGCTGAGGTAAGTTATAATCAGCATATTCACTGTCATGAATTATACTGTATTATAAATCGGAAAGAAAAAGATAATTTAAAAATTACTTGTGTATTCATTTACAGGAAGTAATTATCTGTCAACGAAATGCAAAACAATACAAATCGAGACCTTCAAATCAATATACAATAGAAATTAGTGATACAGATGATGCTTCAGATATTGAGTTTTCTGTAACTTCAGCACGTACCTTAGCAAATTCACCCATTGGTGAAAGATATAACATAAGTGAAATATCCAGTGAAGATGACGAACAAATTAGCAGAAACAGTGAAGGTTGCAGTGGTGGTGGATTAATAATCGAACAGAAAATTATAATAGGAGCAGATAGAATGAATAAGACTCATGCATCACCACCACATATGAAGAAAAAATCTTCTGATCTTAACGTGAAAATATATGATTTGCGCCAAAAACATTAAATCATGATTTGGAATAAATTATTCAAAATTATTTTTTGTAAACATTTATTTGAATGTGATTTCTAGTTTATAAATAACAAATATTATATATTTTGTAAGATTTTTGATTGTGTTTTGAAAGATTTCAGAAACATAATGGCCACTTTTAAATTGTTCCAGCAGATTATTTTAATCATCTTTTCACTATACAGCAATACCTCGCATAGTCCAGTTTCAAATAGTCCGGGTTTCACTGTAGTCCGGATTGTAATTGTTAATAAAAAATTTAAAATTTGCTTTATTTTTTAGAATAAATATGAAATGTAAGTGTGCTTGCTATTTACTACCTATATATGACTGGAATAGCCACTATTGCTACGTTTCCACAGTAAAGTTGATTGTAATTAAATGCTTGATTGAGATTAAGTATAAATTTTAGTGTAGCACTTTTTCCCCTTTGAGTAATTTAAATAAATGGAAGATATTGGAAATAATGAGAGCATGTGAATACCAAAATACAGCCATGCATTGTTCACAGTCAAATCTACAAAATGCCAAAATATTCGCATATACCATTTTTTTATTTACAAAAATTTATGTATAATGTTAATAGCCATATCCATTTTGTCAACACCACCCATATGCTTATTGTACAGTTTGACAATATTTGGGAGTGTTTTCAAATGAAATAACATTTTTTCTACAAACTTTACCCTAATTGAATTTAAACTGGAATTATAATTTATATAGTTCATCAGCCGTCATTTTTTTTTCATAATTCTCGTGATATGATTCAATATTTTTTGCAGCAAAATATCGTCAATTACACAATAGCTAATTTTATATAATCAAATATAGATAAATATCTCAATTGGCAAATATGTCATAGCAGCAATGATAATATAATTTTAAGAAACTGCGTTAGATGGCAATTCGTTCCGTTTTGTTTCTTAATAATAATGACATATTGAATCAGTCTCAATGAAAACATTCGAATCGTCCGTTATTAATGAAAGATCCTACCAGAAACGGAATCAGTGACAATTCATCATAACCTGTTTAATTGTCAGCACGTGTAAACACCACTTTTGTTGCAAGACAAAGATAATTGTGATCAACTTTAACGCCAGTTAAGTTAACTGTGATTAACTGTCCCGTGGAAACGTAGCA
>AYEL01043682.1:0-21898 GCA_000484575.1 Olivierus martensii
ACCATTTTTGTTTCATTAATAACAAAATAGATTAGTTCATTATTAATAAAATAAAAATTCCCTGCAGAACATCCAAAGTCATCTTGCAGACAAAAAAATTAACACGTGCAATTAAAATTACCCACCCCCGTTGCTACGACAAAAGTTAATGGAATCATCCGATATTCGGTGAGTTCGAATGATCTGCCTGAACTGATGAATCACATTGCTTTGAAGTATTGGAAGGAAGCCGAACACCTTACGCTTAGGTACAAAACTTTCTGCAACCGACTGTAGAGTCATTCGGGTCAAGTGCGCGCACTTTGGTAAATAAGGGCTCACCACGCACAAACTATAAGAGTTAAGAATATAAACGCACCGCTTTGAGATAAAACGTTTATTAGGTTCTAAATTGCAATAAAAACAAAAACGGAAATCGTGGAAGTTTTTTTTCAGTAAACAATTAGTTACCGGTACATAAAATCGAGATGCGCTCACTTGACCCACGTTGCGGGTAACTGTGCGCACTCGTATCCTTCATTTTAGTTGTATTTTTATCAAAAATGAGAAAATACTAATATAAACAAAGATCTTCCATTAAAAGGAACTTGGTATTTTGTTTTATTGTCATCAATCCTTTCCTGTACTTTTCATGCCAAACCTATTACTTTCTAGAAAGTATAGTATTGTGAATGAAGTGAAAGTCAACCATCAGGGCATCTAATAAAAGCATAGTAAAAAATATTATTGCTGTTTTATATGAAAAGAGATGATTTCTTTTTATTTGTTCACATTAGGTTTTTGATATAAATTCAAAACTTTATAAAATATTAAATTAAATTATTGAAATTAAGGGACATATCAATAAATATAAATTAATAATAATAATGGCAATATTTCAATAAATATATGAAAATTTTAAAATAATTATATATCTTAATTAATATTCATTAATGAAAATTTGCATATTAATTTTTTTTTAAAATAGCAATTAAAATAGCAATTATTTCACTGGATGACTAAATCTTCATATAAAAAAATGTATTTTCAGCAATCTTATACAGTATATAGAAAGAAAACTTCTGCAAAAGTAAAATTCGTAAAAATATACTTACACTGTTAGAAAGAGAATATTAAAAGTAATAAATTGTAAAATTTTCAAAAATTCTCAATGAAAATTAAGTGAGATATGATAATTTTTATTTTTTGAATATTAATTAGGCTTAATTTTATTAAATGTCAGCACACAAAAGTTAAAGAATAAACAGTGTTTATTTAACATTACTATACTATACTTTTTAAAAATATCAAATATTCTGAGTTCTGGTAGTTGAGAAATGTAACCTCCATTTATAATATTACTGCTATGAAAAATCATGTTCTGAGTTATGAGAGATTCAAACTATGATTAAAATTTTTGAATACCACTCCCTTGTAAGTCAACCTCCTATGTTGAGCTATGCATGATCACAAGTGAAGAGATGACTCTGCCAGCATTAGATATTCCCTATATTATATTTAACATGAGCTACACTAGAAGATACAAATGAAATGATAGGTTAAATAAAGAAAGAAATAATAATGAATATAATTACTGATATTAACCTTTTAGCAAGGATTTCTGGTGTAGTTGATGGATATATCTGTTGTTCAATTATAAGATTGTTTTAGAAATAATTTCTCAGTATTCTGGTGAATTGCATGTATGGATGACTGATATAGTATTAAGCTGTATTCCACAAATTCCCAATTAGATATTAAGTTAGGATAGTTTTTCCACAATTAAAAATCAATTTCAAGATAAATTAAGAGAGAGATAACTTAGTACTTAAATTATCTTTATCTAAAGTTATTAATCATTAGATTGCAGATTTATTTAGATAATTATTTCTGAAATAATTATTTATTAAAGAAAATGAATGAATAATTATATATTTAAAAAAAATTATTTGCAAAAAGAATATGTGGCAAATTAGGTTATTGATTTACTCAAGCTATATGAATATAATATGATTAATACACAATAATCAAATAGCATATTAATTAAAATATATATGGTTTTTATCCAAATAATCCTAATTAATCTTGCCATATTTAATCCCTTAATTCTATAACGGAATTTTAATAATTTGAATTAATTTAAACTAATTTTAGCGCCATCTCGTAATTAGAATAAGTAATTATTTTATTAAATCAATGAGTGGTGTCATCTATTAATTAATAATTAAACTAGAATTTTAACTAATTAATTTAAAGAAAAAATCGCCTTGGCCGGGGATCGAACCAGGGACTTTTGGGCTAACGTCCCAATGTGATACTGCTAGACCACCAAGGCCAAGAAGCAGATTAATTCTCCAGACAGCTATTTATTTCTAAATTAATATAACTGTCTGGAGAATTAATCCACTCATAGGCCTCAGTGGTCTATCGGTATGACGTTGGGACGTTAGCCCAAAGGTTCCTGATTTGATCCCGGGTCAAGGCGGATTTTTTCTTCAGATTAATTAGTTAAAATTCTAGTTTAATTATTAATTAATAGTTTCGGATAAATTAGTTAAAAATCCTAGTTCAATTATTAATTAATAGATACGCCACTCATCGATTAATAAAATAATTACTATTCTAATTACGAGATGGCACTAAAAATTAGTTTAAATTAATTCAAATTATTAAAATTCCTATAGAATCAAGGGATTAAATATGGCAAGATTAATTAGGATTATTTGGATTAAAAATTCCCTTGAGGTTAGTTTAGTATTTAGTTTTTATTTTTATAGATATCAAAACTGTTATTATTATTATTATTAGATATAAGAATTATTTATTGGTTTTAATTTTTAATATAATTATTTTTATGGAATTATTTTTGATATTTATAATAAATATATTTTTAATAATCGTTTTTAGGGTGTTCCTCCTCTAAGCTTTAACAAAGTAGAAATTCCTGAAATGAAAGATATAATCAGTTTGTGCATTCAGTTTGAAAAAGAGAATAGGTTTGGTTTATGTTGTATTTTTAGCTTTTATTTTTGATTTGGGAAAAAATTTTTTAAAATTTTATTATAAAACATTTTAGACCTCGAGTAAAAGAATTACTTCAACTTGAATTCTTTCAAGAGGAAGTTGGAATTAAAGTAGAATTTGTTAATCGTGAAGAAAGTATTGCAAATAAAACAACAAAAATTGAACTTAGATTAAGAGTTCTTGATCCAAAAAAGAGAAAGGATAAATATAAAGAAAATGAAGCAATACAGTTTGACTTTGATATTAATAAAGATAATGCAGAAGAAGTTGCTGGAGCTATGGTAAAATTTTTATTGATATATGGGAAATTAACACTTTCCTGATGTGCTTTCTGGAATTTAATTTTCAATTAGACAAACTAATATTTATAATTTCATTAAAAATTGAATATTTAGGAAAATCATTATATTTTAATCATTTTTTAAAAAACTTGTGAAATTTTCAGAATAACTTTCTATTATTATGAATTCTCATATACCTATAAATAGATTTCAAATTTTATTAAATTTTATTCAGCAAAAGAATTTAATTCTGTATACTTTGTTTCCTTTTATAAAAATTTTATCTTTCATTATACAGTGGGTGATCGGTTAACAAACTGTTCGGATAACGAATAAATCGGATAACAAACACTTTTTCGAAAGATTTTTATGTTCGGTTAACAAACACTTGTTCGGATAACGAATAAATCGGATAACAAATACTTTTTCGAAAGATTTTTATGTTCGGTTAACGAACACATATTCAGATAACGAACACCTCACAGAACCTGCGGACTGAGGGAATGACAAGTCAGCCCGACGGCTGCGTAGTAAAGCTGTGGCTTAATATTCTGGAAGATCCGAGGGTCCCATTCCTCCAATTTTTCAGGAGGGATCTGACCCGACCTGTTGAAACCCCTCTTTCAATCTTCCAGTTGACCCCATCATGGATGTTGGTCAGCCTGCAATGATGGTGGCTCTATATTTGGCCGCCGCTAGATAAAAATATTCCATGAGGATATTTCGGCTTAACTAACCTAACGGAACACCCGACCTGTTGAAACCCCTCTTTCAATCTTCCAGTTGACCCCATCGTGGATGTTGGTCAGCCTGCAATGATGGCGGCTCTATAATTGGCCGCCGCTAGATAAAAATATTCCATGAGGATATTTCGGCTTAACTAACCTAACTGCCAGATAAAAATATTCCATGAGGATATTTCAGCTTAACTAATCTAATTGGAATGACTACTTAGGCTTTGCACACTCGTGGACTTATGGGTAAGGATGGAAGAAAAGTAGTTTTCCCAATGTGTTTATGAACTTATGGGTAAGGATGGAAGAACAGTAGTTTTCCCGATTAAAATGAATATTCCATGAGGCTATTTCGGCTTAACTAACCTAACGGAATGACAGGCTTAGGCCTTGCGCGTTGCTGAACTTATGGGTAAGGATGGAAGAACAGTAGTTTTTCCCGATTAAAATGAGTTATGGGTAAGGATGGAAGAACAGTAGTTTTTCCCGATTAAAATGAACTGGAGACAATGTAAAATAAATCAAAGATTTATTAAAGAAGGTAAGAGAGAGATTTTACCTTATGGATAAGGATGGAAGAACAGTAGTTTTTCCCGATTAAAATGAACTCGGAGATGTAAAACAAATCAAAGCTAAAGAAGGTAAGAGAGAGATTTTACAATTTTTTGGCCTTAGAATGGCACCCATACCAGGCTGACGTCAATAGGCTTGTGGATCTCTACCACACAATGCTATTAATCACTTCCGAAAAATCCTGAAGGTGAGAGAAAAGCAATCGATATTGGACAGATTCTTTATCGGAAAATAAACATAGATTAAAATTCAATATTGGACAGATTCTTTATCGGAAAATAAACATAATAAATGAAAATGCCTATGTATGTATATATGGAAAATAAACATAATAGATTAAAATGCAAGACTATGTATGTTATATTAGAAAATAAACATATAGATGAAAATGCAAGACTATGTATGTATATATTACTAATAGATGAAAATGCAAGACTATGTATGTATATATTATTGTTATTACTATAAAAATAAATAAACGTAGTAAGAAATTATATAATTTTTATTTATGTTTTTTGTAAATGTTGGAAAATAAACATAATAGATTAAAATGCAAGACTATGTATGTTATATTAGAAAATAAACATATAGATGAAAATGCAAGACTATGTATGTATATATTACTAATAGATGAAAATGCAAGACTATGTATGTATATATTATTGTTATTACTATAAAAATAAATAAACGTAGTAAGAAATTATATAATTTTTATTTATGTTTTTTGTAAACGTAGTAAGAAATTACATAATTTTTTATTTATGTTTTTTTGGGTCTCCGGAACGAATTAATAGATCGGATTTGTGTTTTTTTGGTTCTCTGGAACGAATTAATCAAATTCCCATAAAAACCTACGGTAAATCGATGATTGGTTAACGAACAATTCGGATAACGAACATTGTCCTGGAACGGATTATGTTCGTTAACTGATCACCCACTGTAATGGAAAAAGTTTAAATACATATATATACATATATATAGACACAAGCTCAATATTTTAGGTAGAAATGTTTAATAATTCTTATATACAAATTATTAACTGGAGTGCTTTTGGCTTTAACAAGCCCTCATCAGCAGTTATTATAATTAGAATCTAACAGTGCTAAGGAATACGAATATACATTCAAATTATTTAAATTTAAATTAAATTACATTATATAATTTTATAATTTTACAGTTAACTAAACAACAGCATGATATGTTTTCAGGAGTACATTTAATTCCAATGAAAGATAACAATGCAGGAAACAAAGAAATATATATCGGAAGTACAAAAAGGAATCTAAAGACAAGAATTAAAGAGCATAAACAAAGTTTAGCAACAAGAAATATAGATACTGTCTAAATAAAAAATTCACAGCACTTCTAGCAGTAAAGTATCAAACTAAATTTAGTTTAATACTTTACTGCTAGAAGTGCTGTGAATTTTTTATTTAGACAGTATCTATATTTCTTGTTGCTAAACTTTGTTTATGCTCTTTAATTCTTGTCTTTAGATTCCTTTTTGTACTTCCGATATATATTTCTTTGTTTCCTGCATTGTTATCTTTCATTGGAATTAAATGTACTCCTGAAAACATATCATGCTGTTGTTTAGTTAACTGTAAAATTATAAAATTATATAATGTAATTTAATTTTAATTTTACAGTTAACTAAACAACAGCATGATATGTTTTCAGGAGTACATTTAATTCCAATGAAAGATAACAATGCAGGAAACAAAGAAATATATATCGGAAGTACAAAAAGGAATCTAAAGACAAGAATTAAAGAGCATAAACAAAGTTTAGCAACAAGAAATATAGATACTGTCTAAATAAAAAATTCACAGCACTTCTAGCAGTAAAGTATCAAACTAAATTTAGTTTAATACTTTACTGCTAGAAGTGCTGTGAATTTTTAATTTAGTTTGTTAGGGTTTTAGCAGTATAATAGTAAAAGTTAGTTATAGATACTGTCCTAGTGCAAAGATACTATGAAACGGACCTCTCTATCAATTGGAACCATGCACGAATTATTAATCATGTTAGAAATCCCAAAGACCTTAAGTTAGCAGAAGCTATAGAAATACATAATTGGAGAAATTAAAGTGTGTATTATGTATAAACGAATTGACCCTGGAAACAATATCTCTACCCTCTACCCAGGATCTGAGCAAACCAAAACTAACAACATGAAAAATACTATCACCTCCTATATGTATTTCAACATATTTTAATTACTGTTACTATTATAGCTCTTATTTTACCTTGTACTTTATTTAATTTAAAAAAAATACATTTCTTATTTATTAATCTATTTATTCTGTTTATTTTTGAAAATATTGTATATACTGTTATACTAAAGTTAGTTAGTTAGTTAGTAGAACAGGGAGGAGCCTACCCAGCCCAAGCACCGCGTTACCCAATGCGCTGTTACCCCGAATGACTCTACATAATAGTTTACGATTATTCTATTTTATTATTTAATTAAATAAATCAAATTCCGGGATTTCTTTTATTTATACTTTTAATTTCGAATCCCGAGATTAAAATCACTAATGGTAACGGATTAAAATTCAATAATTATTCTACCACAGTACAATATATTAATTTGTGTTCTGTATTTTACTTTGGTTTTGATTTATTTGAGTAAATTTTTTCATTATTAATATTGTATTAATAATTTAAAGATTTTCAGATTTTTCAAATGTTTAGATTATTGCTTTAATAATAAATGTGAGAAAATAAATACTTTTTTAATTTTAAATATTATATTAATGATAATCAACGTTTTTTGCCACGAAAATCAAAGACATCAATATCAGAAGACTGTATAGATAATTCATTTGTTCCATCATGCCGTATTGTAATATTTTGAGTGAAGTTATTTGATTGTTCATCAAACATACGATGAAAACCAGCTGAAAAATCTATATCGAATTCATCTTCAGAATTACTTAATTCTACTATTAATCTAGATCCTTTCGGTAACGGTTTCTTTTCCTGCTTTTTTATCTTGTCTCCTTTCTTTTTTTCTTTTTTCTATGATAAAACTTAATAAATGACTTCTACTTATTATAATATGAATCATATAGTAACTTACCTTATTAGATTCCATTTTTTCATTCTTTTTGTATTCTCCAGTCTTAAATCGTTAAATTACTATATATTTTTAAACTTTTAGAACTGTCTAAAATTATAAATCATAAATCATGCTACCTTAGAAGATAAAGCTTCTATATTAAACGTTGTTCTTACTGCTGAATTCGATGATGATTTTTGAAAAGCTAACTTTTCTGCAGGATATTCATCATCATCTGATTCCTTCTTAGGTATAATTTTAACTGTTGGCTTAGACTATAAACGGGTAGATGAAAATATTTATTTGTTAAGTGCAAAACATAAATTCTTCAGAATAATATAAAAATCTCAATAAATTAAATTCAGCATTTTAAAAAATAAAAATTCATAAAATAAGTTATCAGAATATAATTTGATTTAGTATGTAAGATATACGAACACCTGAATGCTGGATAACTATTGTTGGACGAGTGTTATCATCGTCATCATCTGAAGATGATGTGAAGTCGAGATACTTCCGAATAGCAGGTGTCTAAAAATTATGAAAATATTATTACAGTCTTATTTTTATATTTAATCATAGAAGCATTAAAATCACCTTGGACATATTGTTGATTATATAGAGTGTTAGTTTTTATTTACGATTAACATTTCTAGAAATGAATAACCGTATTGTTCAACCAATATATACTGCATAAAGAATTTAGAATATGCTATCATCAATTATATAGTATATCATAAGAATTTAAA
This sequence comes from Olivierus martensii, assembly GCA_000484575.1. Classification (NCBI taxonomy): domain Eukaryota; kingdom Metazoa; phylum Arthropoda; class Arachnida; order Scorpiones; family Buthidae; genus Olivierus; species Olivierus martensii. The sequence goes on from AYEL01043682.1 coordinate 8,405, forward strand.
GTTTTTTTGAATAATTCTGCTTACTTGTAAAGAGTAGACAGTTTTTTTTTTATTAGTTTTATTTCTCTGCTAGAAACAACAATAATAATCAATTATTGACCAACATTAATTTTTGAAGAATTAATATTTTAAAAATGGAAATCAATTAAATATTTAAAATAAAATAGCAAATTAAAAGTTATGTTATTATATTATTTACAATTTTAATTAATAAATTATAATTAAAATTGTCCCAATCATTATCGATTTAACCAATGGAGAACAAAAACGTTTCACGAACAGGATATTCTGTATTTTTACAGACTACAGTATTATTATGAAATTTGCGTTTTTATATTCGCAAAAAATGCGGAATTCATTTCAATAAGCGTTCAATTTCAGATTTTAAAATGAATGTTTTCAAATACCTACGATCGGATTTTGGCATAAACAAACCCAGGAAACTATCAATAGGAACAATAATATGGAGAACTAAAAATTGCATAATTTTTATATGGTAAACACGATATATATTGCTTCAGAGTGTCAATAATTTGAGAGACTGTTGTACTTTGAAATCACTAAACCATAATATATGATTTCGGTAGATAAGTAATCGCAGTCATTGTCCTATTTATTGATAACAATAAGCAGTTGTGAAACGAACTAGTCGCCTACTTTTCAAATGTTACATTTATTTCGGAATGTGAAGATCCAGAATTCGGGTTGGATGCAAGGTGCCACTCTCCCTCATCGAAAATTACAAAGGGAATTTGAACTGAATGACACTTTAAGAGAAAAACAAACGATAAAAATGTACTACCCGGCCCAGAGAACCTTGTCCTCCACAACTGTAAAGATCTGATCCCCTACGTCTGGCCTAAACTCGGCCCGAATGGATCAAGTTTATTATGGTTATAATCTTGTTAAAAGGTTTGTTTCCTTACAATAATGAAATAAAATTTGCTTTCGTTAAAGGAAGCAAAAATTTATCTACGTTTTGCAACAACACTAAATTAGAAGAGAGAAGCCAGATAAACACGGGATATTCGCTAAGTGCACGATTGAATACTGTACACCTCCTAACCACAGGAAATCCCTTATCCGCACAGCAGATGCATAAACATAAATCGAGACTTCGGAGAAGAGGAGAGGTCGAAAGAGAGGAGAATACAAGTGAAAAGGAAAAAAGTGCACAACTAGTCTTCCCTGTGACTCTGAACAGGTGGGAAAAACGTAGCAGAGAAGGATTATTCCGTCTGTGTCCCGTCCCGTCGGTGGACGTCTGACGAGGACTAGGAAACGAAGATAAAGAATAATGAAGAATGAAATAGATTTTGTAGCAGAGAAGGATTATTCCGTCTGTGTCCCGTCCCGTCGATGGACGTCTGACGAGGATTAGGAAACGAAGATAAAGAATAATGAAGAATGAAATAGATTTCTTTTACTCTCTCTCCCAGGTATGATCTCTAGCATCAAATAGCTCTCTCGAACGAAATATATTAATGTTATATTTTATTTCCTGTTTATTTTAAATAAATATATATTATTTATTTTATATGCTTATCCGAATCAATTCTATTCTGGATCCTGTGTCACTTACTCACGACCCTCATCAAAAATACCCTAAAATTTTATCGATACACATTTTTATATCGATCATCCACCACGAAATCCTCTCACTGGTGTCAGAAGTGGAATTGTCGGATGATAAGATCCAAGACACCAGTCTACATACGATGAGGGACTCTTACAGGAATGATTAAAGATATGGGATTAGCATATATGTTATCAAAGTCGTTTTCAATAGCTTAATCTCTATGTTGAATTTCATAAAAAATCCATCAAATGATTTCAGAGTTTAGAATTTCCACTGTTTTCAAAACTGCTGAAGATCGAACGATTAATTTATATTGCATCCTATTAAATCTCATAAAAATCCAATAATTAGTTCACAACATAAGAGAGTATCTCAGAATGTCGACTAATTTTAAATATTTGAGACTAAAGGATTATAATACGATTTCTATTATTTTTAATGTAGGACATTGCTGAAGATCTATTAGTTAATTCAAAAGTTATTAGAATGAATAACTGAAAAACAAGCAGATTTATGATGATCTTTATAAGCTTGATTTCTATTCGAAAAATAAACTAAAAATATCTACGCCATTAATAAAATTTAAGCATGAACAGATTAATCACATTAATCACATTAATTGTTAAGTGAATTAAATAATACAAATCATATTTTGTATTTTGTATCTTAAAATGCTGTTTCGTAAAATGGCGAATAAATTACTTGTTGGTATTATAAAGTCCCCATTAATTTTATTAAAATTTGTTTATTGTAAGTTAGATAAATAGTTTTTAATGAAGAATTATAAGTAGTAATTATTACATTTAAAACAGTTACAGTATTGTACTAAAATAACTAATTCATTCTTTATTTATTTAAAATTTATGAAAATATTAATAGCGATTTAGAAACACACTTTTTCAGATTGGTTAATATCCTGAATATTATTTTTCGCTTTGGAATTTTATTATTATTGATTCTTCTATAATATGATAAAAGTGAATCTTTTTTAAATATTTTGTGATAAATATTCTCAAGATTAACTTTATAGTTTACCATGAATTAATTATAGTCAAAATTAAACAAGTTTAATATTTTTTCCTCAGATTACAAAAAAATTATACATAATTTAAAACTTTTGTTAGAAAATATATGGATTTATTTTCCTTCACATCCTGTTTTGCTTAAGGTCAATTTAAATTTTACTAAATTTAAGTAACATTATTTTAGCTTTCTCACTGTTTTATAGGATTCAATTCGTTTTTGTTACATCTATTAGAATCTATATTTCTAATTTATTTACTTTTTTATTTTTCTTTTGTTTTTGATTATTATAAGATAAAGATAAGATAATCTGTCATTTTTATGTCCCATATAATCTATTTACAATTATATTATTAAATATATACATTATACTTCATTATATTTTATTAATACTAATTATTATCCTTAATAAGAATCTTTAACTTTTAAAAGAATGATTTTTTTTAAGAATTATATTCATATCTTTCATTATCGATTATATAAAATTGATAAACCGATCATGTGATCCCTTTCCATTATTATCGACATAATAATGATTCGATTTTGATCCTCTAGTTAGAGTAGTAAATCTTTAATGATTGTGAGTCGTTGTAAACTGGAAAAGTCAGCAGTCCAGAAGAAATGTTATCAGTTATATTTTTATTTATTTTATTAGATTCACTGTTCTGGTAAATCTTTAATGATTGTGAGCCGTTGAAGTAAACTGGAAAAGTCGGCAGTCCAGAAGAAATGTTATCAGTTATATTTTTATTTATTTTATTAGATTCACTGTTCGCACCTAGATTTTACAATTTGCAAAACTTTTGACTTGCTATTTCATATCTAATTTTTAAAATTCTAAAAAATAAAATACAACTTCAATTTATAAGAAATGACTACAAAAGTTTCAGTAGATAATAATTTCTCCATCTCTGCCCTAATGAATTCTAATAATAATAATAATAATATATGATTCTTAATCAAATTGGATAATATTACTTTACCTCATGGCATCTGATAGCTTATTAAATTAATAATATTAATTCCGAGGCCACAATGATCATTTTCAACACGATTCGTTCCCTAATGAGTCCCAATAGCATATGATAAGTTCATTCAAATCTAATAATATTTATACAAGTTATTGTGCTGGCAGATAATGGACTGTCAACTGATAAAATTAATTAATTAATATGCCCTTTTATTTAATTTTGGAATGGAAAAGATCAAAAATATAATTTTACAATTTTTCTTTCTAATTCTGTTTTCAATAATATTAACCCAATTGATCAACATTTGTAATTTTTCGGGTTAACTTTTAAAACAATGAAAGGACTTCTTTTGGAACTGGTTGCTATTGGCAGACTGTTACATTCGTCACAATCAATTTGGAAAATCAAATAATCATTTAATGGATTTAACAATATTTCAGTAACATTGAATCTATACCAATTTGTCTTCCGCCAATTGGAACTGTGTACTTGCAACATTTGTTGCGAATATTCTCCTTTGTCTGTAGCATGCTGTATATTATACATAACATATGTCAAATTGCTATGTTCTTGCTTGTTACGATAAGTCCAAAGGTAAATGGAATATATCGATTCTTTGAAGGCTTCTATATTATCAATGTTGAAATAAAGACACACCGATCTCGATGATGCTTGCGGACAGTTGTCATTTGAAGCTGTAAATTAAAAATTTAATAAATAAATATTACTAAATTTGCCATAGATAATTTTTATTTTTCATTTGTGCGACTTTAAATTAGGAAAATTTTTCTTAAAATTTATTACCTTCGGCATTTTTCATAAATTTTCAGTATTAATAGCAAAATTCAATAATAAAGCATGATAATTCTGTACACAATTTTAACAAGTGCGATTTATTTGAAATTTTAATTTTAAATTTTAAATAAATCACACTTTCCTAATATATTATTTATATATTTTTTAGATGTTTTGTCTTTTTTTCTTCCATAATTTTGGAAAGTAGTTGCCTCTAATGATATAAAGAGAAGAAACAAATTATACTTTTGCTTCATTGAAAATTTCAGGTTAAACAATCAATACAGAATTTTTATATCAACGGTTTTATCAATATAATCTTATTCTATTCTAAGAACTTTGTCCTTGTCTGGTCAATGGCGTTCCCAGAATCTTTGGTACCCGGGGCGGCATTTTTTTTTTTTTTTTTCCTCTCTCCTTCAAAAAACACATTTGTTTTAACTTGCTTTTTTTTTTTTTTTTGCCCTCTCTCCTTCAAAAAACACATTTGTTTTAACTTTCAACACACATTTTCTTAAATAACTTTTAAGATCTCAAAATTATACAAAAATTTTTATACAAATATCTGGTGAATAGAAATGATATTCCATTGGCCCCCCATTCAACTTGGTATCCGTCTCTCTCTGGATACTCCACTGTGTCTAGTGTAAATTATGTGTTACAGACTTATTGACTTATTATATATGTCACAGATTAAGCTTTCTGAAAGTAAAAATATTTTGATATATTCAAGATACATTGAAACATTCATTTCAGAAAATACCTCAACATTTAATATATCATTGTTAACTTTTACAGCAATTCTTAAAAGTTTGAAGTCGACAAATCGATTCTGTTTAAACTAATGTAAAGTCATTAACTTGTTATGTTCATTTGTAAAAATAATTTCTGAATGATAGATTAAATTTTTGCTTTAAGTAAATGATCTAATTAATGTTAATAAAAAGTAATATTAATTAATCTATATTTATGAAAATATTAATTATTTTCGTTTTTAATTATAAGCATCCCAAATATATATATATACTGTATATATCTTTGTATAAAATTTTATAAATTTAGAAGACTATAAATCCAAACCACAAAAAAATATTAGGACTTCAAGTGATCTAAATGAGAAATTTATTCATCAAATAAAATAATGATGATTATGATAATTTTTAGATGATTTAAATAATCTTCATCAATACTTTAAATATATTGAATCGTTTCAGTTAATTATTGTTCAGTCTCTTTAACTTATACTATTTTATAACTTACTGATTTATTAATAAAAGTTCGGAGTAAAAAGAGATCAATAAACAAAATTTTAGTATGACATATAGATAATAAAATTTGGGAGATCACTTCTCGTTGCGAATTGGATCGATTTCATGTATGAGTTATCGATCCAAATTGCAACGAGAAATGATTATATTCAATCCCGATTTTTCTAGAAACTTGAATTTATGTTATAGAGCAATGGTCTCCAAAGTTTGGTGAATGTGCACTCTTTATGGGTGCATAAAAAATTTTCAGAAGTACGCGATTTTATTCATCATAAATACACGACTGTTGCATTGAGTGCGCGATATTTTTCTTTATTGATAAAGAGCTATGCGATTATAACATTTGATGACTGCCGCTATATAACATGCTCTTTAAGCTTCTAGAAAAATCGAGTTCGATTATGATCACTTCTCGTTGAGATTTGGATCGATTCCATTGAATTTCAATTTCAAGCGAATATTGATTACTATATACGCATCAAAATTGTAAAATAAATAAATATATATAATATTTTCAAAACATAGTATAACCAATTTACTTACTATTTTGGGGAAGCGACGCAATTGCCCGAGTAACTGCATAATAATCATGCTTGCTGAATCTAGTTTGGCACTCATCCTTATCATCTTTTGATTTTTCTTCAAATACAGCTCCGCTGATTAAAATATCTGGTAGAAACGATTTGTTAACTTTTGGTGGATGCGACAATCCCAATTTATGCAGAATTTCAAACTTGATTATTTCTTTTCGTATATTCAGTTCTTCCGACGAGAAAGAAGTTTCGTTTAATTTATTCGGTTCAGTACAATCTTTGCATATTTCCGACATATCAGCGATATTCATTATTATACAACTGACAAAAGCTATTGCCAGTAATAATGTTAATGGAGAATTCATCTCTAAAATTAATGAGTTTATCTCTACTTCTACTAAACAATAACTTATATACTACACTAAATTCTTTAGCGTGCGTTATCACCTTATAAACCATTTAGCTTGTCTAAAGTTCATAGTAGATGTTTTGAGACTAGAATATAGTGTAATTCAAACCTTCTGTTATTATGGAATTCAATTCCTCGATTTTTTTATAATAATATTTTTAGTATTTATTTTATTATCCAATATTACAATTTTGAAATCTTCATTTCGTATATCTCATTTGAATTGCATGAATTTTTCTTTTTTCCATTGAAAATTTTATGAAATTTGTAATTACTTAATTTTTAATTTAATATAGGAAAAATTTTCAAAAAAATTTAGAATAAAGAAACGAAATGTTCTTATTTTTAATGTTCAATAAATTTTATTACTATTTAATGTTGTAAATTTATTTATACTATGTATATCTAATAGAAAAATTAGATTTTGTTTCTTTGAATTTTGTTCTCTTGTTATCTGATTTAGATAAAAGTAAAAAGTTTCGAACAAATTTAGATCGAGAAGCTCGGATTTTGGTCAATAGACACTAATTAAGTTTGATCCACACTGTTCCAAAATCTTATTATAACAATAGGATAAAGACATGTCATCAGTAATGCACTGAATTCTATAGTATAAATAATGAAATTTAAATCTTCTCTTTTTGTCGTCTTGGGTTCAAAGGTTTCAAACATGCTCTACCATTTCCGTTTCGAAATTCCTGAAATATCTATAGTATATGAAATAAATTTAAGGGTATTTTAAAGTTCGGTTTACAGACTGATATAAAATGCAATGATATACGTTTCACATATTTGTATCAGTTAGGTCCCAGAGACCCCCAAATGGCTCTCTTGTTTTATAGAACTGTTAAAATTTAAATTTAAAAATTAAATGTAAAATTTTGTCAAAAAATAATAATAATTAACAAAAATTAATAAAGATTGATCAAGATAACATTAACAGGGAACTTCGAATAAGTTCGCTAGTTCCTTGTCTATCCGTGGGAAAGTTCCTTCACCAGATGGGAAGGAAAGAATAAATAAATACGAGTTCCGTGTCAGAGAAAGAGAAGAAGAGAATCAGAGATTAGTAAAAGAGATCGTAAGAAGCTACAATTTTGAGAGTGAACAAAGACAACAAAATGTAAGGAATATAGGAATAGCACAATTCGTCCCGTCGGCATGGCATCCGACGGAGACGATTGACGACGGACGAAGACGAACATCAGTGTGCAATGGAGTGACATTTGTGATGATTTCAAATGGACTTGTAGACAATGGACAGTATAGTGTTTTCAGTATAGATTATGGCAAGAGGAATTAGCGATCAATCCTAAAGATCTCTCTCTCAGGTAGGAAGGTCTCGGCGAAACTCTCTCTCGTATGATTCAATTGAATATTGAAAAATTAATAGTTAAGCTCATTGTAAAGTTAAATTTGTATTGAAAAATATATATGTGTAGCTGAATATATTTTATGTTAACCGCTCGCTTCAATTTATATATGCTTGTTTTAAATAAATATTTCTTGTTATAATTATATTTTGAGTCAATTTCCGATCCCGGACCTCGGCGTCACGGATCCGCGCGCCAAGCGCGACGACGCGCGCCAAACGCGACGGTCAAATTCGGCCAATTCTGACATTCCGACATCTTTTAACAGCGCATGCGCCCCGCGGGCCTCACATCAGCTTATCATATAATTGTACTTTGTAATTTATTTTTTTATTTTTTATGTTCTAAAATCATATAATTAAAAATCGGTTAATAGTTTTTAGCGAGAGTGTTTATCTTTAATGGTGATCTTAAAAAATTATTTATATAATAATTATTAGAATTTTGAATAAAATTATTTTTCATCTAATGAAAATTTTCATTGGCAGAACATTTTAATTATTAAATTCAATTTTTCGGCATTTATAGATTAAATATTGAATTACCGGCAAAGTATGAAATGCAGGCATTCTATAGAATGCCTAGGCAATGTAAAGAATGCCTGGCGTTTTTAGGCAAAGTATAAAACAATTAATATTATATATACTTTGCCTAGGCATTGTATATATTGCCTAGGCATTATATAGAATGACTGATGCTCTTTAGACAAAGTATTAAAAGAGAGTCATGAAATCAACATAAGAAAATACACGAAAGATGTTAAATTAATACTTATTTATGAGAATTTAAAGGAACTTTAAAAATATCAATAATTTTGTCAAACAATAATTGCAAATTATAATTGATTCATTGTCTCTCAAAAATAAAAAATATTTATCTGATGAATTGTATTTTGAGCAGATTTTAGGAATATTTTTTAAGTGAGCTGAACATTTTAAAATTGTCTGCATATTTTTCCAGGAAAAATCAAAATCTGTGAAGTTTTTTGAATGATTTACCTTAAAATGTTTTTAAACTAATTATTACAATTGGCTATATCTTCATCAATTATCAATAACAACAGCAAACCTTCGATAACATTCCTGAGAAGAACAGAATTAATGATTCACTTGTTGAAATCACATCATTTTAAAAAATACTCACTTGTTATTCTGCAAATTCCATTTATAGTATACTGTATAACTCATTTCCTATGGCTAAGATCTACCGGTCTTATATTTACGTTAAAAACGCGAGTTTCATCTACTTCAGTATTACTGGCCCAAGAATATAAAATAAAATCAATTCATTTACATTACATTAATTAATAATTACATAATTACGCTGCAGTAAGATTAAATTCGCATTTAGGTGATTTTCAATTTTTATACGCTTCATTCTGAAGATTATTTACCCGGCCCGCGGCAGAAAATAATTGCCCACCTCTAGTTTAGAAGATGATGATTCTCTTCTGTAGAAATGATGTCTCTGTTATATATTATCGTTTACACAATTTTAGAAAAAAAAAACTAAATATAAATGTTACTTACGTTAATTAATATGCGACCAAATTTCATATATTTTATGTTTGTTTATTATTTTAATAAATTTCTAAATATAAATCTTACTTACGTTAATTAATATGCGACCAAATTTCATACATTTTATGTTTGTTTATTATTTTAATAAATTTCTGTTAGAAACATCAATTCGATCGAAATAAAAATAGAGTATTTAATGATGTATTAAATATTATATTATAATTCTCGCTCAGAAACATGCTTTCATCTAAAAAAAATAAATGATATCCCATCAAAAACATCTCAGATGTAAAAAATAAGTCAAGTACAGTATTACCGAAACAGGATATTTGTGAAAATTTAGATGCGGTTATTTTGGTTGATGTTATCATATTATTTTCTTAAATCGTCAAACAAGTAGTTGCATCTAAATTGCAACAAATTTAGATGTAACTACTTGTTTGACGATGTAAGAAAATAATTATAACATCAACCAAAATAACCGAATCTAAATTTTCACAAATATCCTATTTCGGTAATACTATACTTGGCTTATTTTTTACATCTGAGATGTTTTTGATGGGATTATTTTAAAACATAGATATCCTGAACTATCGATAAAAAAATAAATATGAAATTATTAAATGTTGTATATAAAATGTAAGTCTATATTTTACAAATATATAAATTATTTTGAAAAATTACTTTTAATTATTTACCGTATTTGCCGGCGTATAAGACGCACCGGCGCATAAGACGCACCCTCTTTTTTATACACATTTTTGAAGGATAAAACTTTATTACTGATCATTATAATGAATTTACAGTATTTTAAATATAAAGTAATACAAACAGCAAATACTTTCTGCAAATACCCAATCTATCTGGGAAAGAACACCTTTTAATCTTCTTCGTCAAGACCCAGACACTCATCTCCAGAGTTAAATGAAGAGTCACTTGAAACCTCTTCTAAATCAGCATCTGAGTCCTCATACAACAAATTGTCCTCTGTACCATCCATTGCATTACTAATGCCACATTTCTTAAATGATTTAACCACTGTCTCTGTTTTCACAGCATCCCATGAAGCTTTGACCCATTCACAAACTTGAGAAATGCTAGGCCCAGCTGTGATCGTCGATGAAAGCGCATGCGCATTCATTGAACTCTACGTAACTAATATTCCCACACTCCGCAAGGAAACAAGAAAGAAATCGCATAACTCCGAATAGAGGAAATTTCCAGAAATGAATGTAATCAAAAACTGAGTATCGGCGTATAAGACGCACCCCGTTTTTCAGACCTATTTTCAAAGAAAAAAAGTGCGTCTTATACGCCGGCAAATACGGTACATTAGGCATCCTAACCTTAAAATGAGACTTGCTTTTGAGGTTTTTAAGCGTTTTCAGAATTCTGTAACCCTAAATGGGACCTGTGTCTGTTGGGTTAAGGGACACTCTGCATTATATGGTAACGAAATATTATTTAAGAATAATGATAAACCATACACAAAGGTTTATTTAATGAAAATGAATCAAAATAATTATCTAGTAAACAAAAATCTTACAATAATTGAAGTTACTGGTCCAAAAGTTATATTATTCCCTGTAATATTGAAAATTTCCTTTATCTGGATTTTTTTTCATTGTTGTATTAAGTTCTTTTTTTAATTATATCAAGGTTTGTAAAATAATTATTTTAATTTTAAGATGCCTAATATATATAAAAACAAAGGCAAATATCAGCAGTGGACTGATGAAAATATGAAAAAAGCCTTAGATCTCATTAAGAGTGGATTGTCTATTCGTAAAGCTGCTGCTTCATTAAATCTGCCTTATACCACGTTAAATCGAATTTATTCCCTAAACTCAGGAAGAGGTGACTTAGAAGCAGAAAATGTTTCTAAAATTAAAAATAATTAATATGTAATTAATTAATAAAATTTAGAATTTTTAATGTTTTGTGAATTATTTTATTTATTGAAGTAATTTAGAGTTCATTATTTTGACTGATCCAAATAACATTCTGATTGAGTCATTTATCCCTACCATTAGGATAAATGGATCATTTGGCCACATTCTCTAAAATTTCTGTTCTTACAAATAATTGTTTATTTTAATCCATGGATTGTAATGATTATGAAAGCTAAGTATTTACTGTTTTAAATAATATATAAATTGTGGATATTAAGGCAGTACAAGCTGATTAAATAAAAATCAAAGCTTAAGTGATCAAATATCCACATCTTACCCTACTGCAAAACAAAGGTTAAAAACAAATAGCAAAAGTCACGAAAATACTTGTAATTTAAAAACAATTTGTTGTAATTTGCTGTTATAATTTTGTTCATAATATTATTGCATATTTAAATCCCAACAAGTTATTATTTTAATTTAATCCGATTTTATTGTTTTTTATTTCTCTGAAACTTAACGTTGTTTTCCATTCTGTGGTATTAAATGAAGGTCATTTCATTACCTATCCGCCCCACATCTCTGATAAGTAATGAAACCACACACCGTTTAATCATTTCATTATCCGGAGATCACTTATCAAGGAAGGATGGGGCTGAATAAGCCGAGCACAAAATCATATTGAAAAAATTTGGAGATTTTAGGAACTGAGAATTGAACTCGGCTTCTCCAGAGTGGAAGCACACCATGCTTTCAATTTGATCATCCGGTTGATGATTTTGTTGCATTTTAGTTATCTAGAAATACTGTTGTCTTCCATCCAGAGGTTTGAAATAGAGTTCTGATCTCAGCCTAGTTGTTGATGATTATCGTCAGACGACTCAGATCACCTATGGCATTGATATGAGCGGCCTGTGGCCGGACTTCAATTCACCACTTAATAATCAATAGATTGAGACGTAGCATCATTTGTTGAGAAAAAAAGATACAGCAGATACTTCATTAAATAATTGCTTCACTTGAAGAGATATAGATAATCACTTCCTATCGTAGACATTCTTATATACTAATCCAATTAATATTTAAAAGCGTAACTGCTTTACCAAGATATTCGACTTAAAAACAAGCACCATCAGAAGTACAGTAGTTTCTGATTTGAAAAATCTACTGCTGTTGGTATTTGTTTTTTAAGTTGACTAATCCAATTATAAAATTGTAGAAAATAGCATATTTTAGAATGTATACAAAACATAAAGTGACATAACACCAATAAAATCTTTTCAGGAGATACTGGACCCAGATTCCGGTATCTCCTGAAAAGTTTTTTCGAGGTGCTAGGCCCGGCCCAGTGAGCCCTGTTTTTTCTCGGAACCTGGGTCCAGTATCTCCTGAAAAGTTTTTTCGAGGTGCTAGGCCCGGCCCAGTGAGCCCTGTTTTTTCGAGGGGTTTTGTCCTTCACCATCCGACCCCCCTCCACGGGTGTGGGTGCAGTCCGTGGTTGGAACTGGCTCCGCCCCTTATACCCAATTCACACGATACAAAATAAGCGGGATTATTTCTTAAACCGACTTATTTTAAGCCAGCTTTCAACAAACCGGATTTCTTAACCGTTCACACTAGTTAAACTAAACAGATTTACTTACTTTGCTTAGCAGCGAACTAAAAACTAAAGAAGCTAAAAACTAGAGAAAAAATTGATCTAATATACATTTCTAAAATAATTAATGCTAAATTTAAGAAATTATATAGTGAATAATTTAAGATGTTTTTAAAATAATCTATGAAAAGTATATGTATATATTTGATAAAGAAGTATTAAATTCTACAGTTCTTTGTACTAGAGATGTGCGATACAAAACAAAATATCGTATCGGCGATATTCGATACGGATTTTCATACGATATTTGATATCGCGATATTTTAGAATGATATCGAAAATATCGCGATATGATATTTAGGGAAAAATAAGAACAACAGTTTCCTTTAAAACTCATTTATTTGCCAGAAGTGATTAAAAATCACCAGAAATTTGATTCTATTGCTGATTTCGGCATCAAAATTGTTGAAATTAATTCAGGCTTCAACCTGCTTCTTTTTGCACATACCACTTGACCTGCCTTACTAAACAAAC
>AYEL01043685.1:0-20115 GCA_000484575.1 Olivierus martensii
CGCAGGGGTGGGCAGCCTGTGGAAGGGCTTGTTTCGCCCCGCCACTTAGTACTCTTACTGAGTGGAAAGTGGCGTCATCTGTTGAAAAAAAAATATTAAAACTTGCCAAGTAAATGTCTGAAGAGGTGACACTATATTGAATTTATTTTGGTATTTAAATCACATTTTTCGACATTGGGTTGGAATGGAACTTGGCACCGTTTTAGATTTCTACTCTTTTGGTGGCCAAACAAACTGGTAGAATAGAACTCGGCCCATTTTTTCACATTTATGTTTTTGGTGGGATATCAGTACTTTTTGCTAAGTTATTATATTAACAGTGTTTTAATACAGGTTTTAATGGGTTTGAATGACCGTTCATTAAAGAACTTATTTAAGTTTTAATCGATGTTTATGAATTATCCATTTCATATTAACAGTATTTCAATATAGTGGTAAAGTATGGTCTTCGGCCGGAACCTCGAGATATTTCATAATAACCGATTTTTCATTTTCATATCCCGTTTTTGTAAGCTTATAATAAAAATTCTCATATACATAATTAAATTAAGACTAATTTTTCATAAAATTCGGCCAATCCGGCCGACCTTGCGTATGGTTTCGCTGAACGATCAACTTACATAAATCGGGATTTTCTATATACAACTATAAACGTTTATCCCAAAAATTTCTGTGAAGCACTGTAAAACCCATCTGGTCATCCATTTCATGACCATCAGATTACTTTCTTCATTCAATAACATACTTTATATTATTATTATTTATTTATTTTTGCATATTTTACGCCCCCTTTCCAATCAGGAAGATTACTAGGGGGTGGAGCCAGTTCCAACCACGGACTGCACCCACACCCGTTGAGGGGGGCCGGATGGTGAAGGAAGGGAATCACCGGCCGTAACCATTGGCTGTACCCACACCGTGGAAGGGGGCCGAATGGTGAAGGACGGGGATCACCGGGCCGACCCCAGTACCCCGAAAAAAATCCGGGACCAGATTCAGGACGCGAACCCGAGTCCTCCTGCGTGGCACGCCAACAGCGTTACAACACTCAACCATCCGGCGTCTACTTTATATTATTTAAATGCTCAAATTTAACAATTAATTGTTATAAGAAAATACTAAATTATTAATATTAATAGAAATTTCAATAAATAACGAGATTATATAAAAATGTGCAGAGAACTCAGAATTTTCTTTGGAGAACTTAAGAAAAACCGAAAACAAAGTGGAGTTGCCAAAAATGTTTGACCTGCTACTTTTTCAAATGATGTGCAGTTGTAGATAAGCATGATTAGTTAGACATCTTGACTCACCACTACTAGAAAGAGTCCTTTGTAAACCGAAATAGATAAATAGAACAAATATGGCCTTAGCAATTATCTTCAGATATAGTATTTTTATACATAGATATAATAAGGATTAATTCATACTATTCATTTTATATGTATTTAATTATTTTCTTTTTTAATTCTCCCCATAAATATTTTTTATAGTATGACCTTAGTTCATGAATATGCTTTAAGATATAATAGTTAGAGTAATAATCATAAATGCAAATGTAATTCTGAGAACAGCAGCGTAGCATTCTTACACAGTAAGAAAAAAAATATTATGTATTAAATATAGTAATCTCCACATAATCATCCATCAATCGCTAGATTAATAGAGCGTTACAATACTTGTTACAAAATATTATTGATTTCTAATCATGATATTATCTATAGCTGATTAAAAATGATGATGCTGTGCATTAAAAAAATAAACTGTAATAATCTAGATTCTAGATTATTAAAGTTGTTCTGTTGATGAACACATTTCAATATTTTAAAATTTGGCGGCACACTTAAATATTTTAAATAATAATTTAGATTTAACAATGAATTTTTATTAACACATTATTGTATTTATTCTTATTTATTACATTCAGATTACAGAAATACTCGTATTTATTCCCTTCAAATTACAGACATATTCGTACACCGGATAATTAAATGACGGCCTTTATCTTGGGCCTTTATTAAGTTATAACGCCACCTGCAGATTTTGTCTTTTTAGAGAAACTATAATTTTAATTTAGTTTGTATTCCTTAATCTTAAGTTATGAATAACGATAAAAAATTTTAGCTGTCGCAGAAATTCGAAGGTTAAATTTTTCTGACGATAACCTGTTTATAGGAATCGGTACAGTGATTCGACTGCAAAAGAGATATTCAGTCAACCATGTTTCACTATTAATATACTGTATATGATTATATAATTACATATATATAATATTCATTCTTAATTATTCGCGGGACACTAGTGTGCCGCGAAAAATTCGTTTCAGTGATTCTCAACCACTATGCTGCGGCACACTAGTATGCCGCAGCATAGTGATTGAGAATCACTGATCTAGTTAGTAGAATACAATTTTTTATTCAAGTATCGATCCATTTTCACCAAGATATAAATTACCAAGCGTCGCATCGTATATCTTGTGAAAATGCAAATAGTTTAAAGAGCAAAATTGTTAAAAAATATGAAAAAGTCATGAAGTGAAAAACAGAGAAATTAAAAAAATTACGTCATTTTTAAAACATGTTTTGTATTTAAAAAACAAGTATGACCTTGGATTTCGTACGTATTACCAAAAAGCAAGCCAATAGAGAAAAGATGCTCAAAGAGGGAATCTGTTGGTTAGTTGAAGAACATTTCAAAGTAATGATTCTTGTTCTTCTTCCACATGCAGAATATGTTTTCATGTGACTCTTTCTAATAGAGATAGCCAAACTAATAATTTTGATTCGTTCCCAAAATATTGATTCGATCAAAATGAATCATTTTAAATCGTATAAAAATCAATAAAATGTTTTCAAAATACAGAGAAGTCTAAAACTATATATCACTCTATTTTATGAAAAATTAAGTTTTTGGCCCACCTAAATATAGTTTATATATGAAAAATAGAGAGATATACAGTTTTTGGCCACCTAAATTATTGATTCAGCTGATCAACCATAATCCTTTCTTTGTTTCGCAGCATTTCTGTCTGTCAAAAGATTAATTAAATTTTATCAAAATGATACCAATTTTTCTCTCATATGCAGCAAATGCACAAGTCGTTATACGGATGGGTAACATCGATTATTTAACAATAATCGATATTATCCACCCGTATAATGATTTCAAATATTAAAAAATTCGCAATATTTATTGATAAACAATTTTAAATTGCATATTTTCTTTTTATTCACAGAATTAAATTGTCAAATTCCTTGTCCGCTCCCTGCTGAAATTATTTTTCTAAATGCTGAGAATGCTCCTTTTCCTCCAACATATTTTCATTTATATACCCGATATAATCCGTACTTTCCTCATATTTTGAGAGATAAGGAAATTTTTAAAAACTCCAATTTCAATCCGAATTTAGAAACAGTTTTAATTTTACATGGCCTTAATGGAAATCCCAACCGTGAATTTATTGTGGTAAGAAAACTTCTTTAATACTTTCCTACTTACATAACATAACGAGATATTTTATATTTTCAAATTCAACTTCCTTATTAGCAATTGAAAACATATTTTTTGGATTATGAAGATTACAACGTGATTGTAGTGGATTGGAGTCATGGATCAACATCACCTTATCTCTCTAATGCGATAAGAAATACTTTAATAGTAGGAAAATATATAGCTGAACAGATTGAAAACTGGAAGGTGAGAATTGGTTTTTGAATGAGTTATTTTAATTATAAATTTCACATTTATGTTTCATTTATTCAAAAGACTTACGCAGGTCTCAATCTAAATAAACTGCACATTGTTGGATTTAGCCTGGGAGGCCATACTGCTGGGTTTATTGGAAAATATATGAAAACTGGGAAAATTAGAAGAATAACAGGTTACTGTATTTTTCATTTGAAAGTTTTTCTTTCATCTTTCTGGTTTTAGTGCTGTTTTCCATCCTATTAAATATTAAGTAACAGTGCTTCTAAAGTCAATGTAAATTTTTCTATCTGTGGCATTATGAAAAATTCGATTTATGATTTCATGGTGATGACAAATCGCCGCGATGATGACGTCATTGTGGCCTAATATTCTGGCTAAATCTATATTAAAATTGGACACAAAAAAGCCAATAGATAACAAATAATATAAATGATAAATTATATGGCGGAAAGGTTTTGTACGAATTCGGGATGCCACTAAGTATACCATGACATCATCATCAGATAATATTGGCTGCGTTCAGCAGATTCAAACTGTTGTGGAACAGTTGAGAGATTTTTTGCTGAACGCGTCTTCGAGGTAGGGCTACTATCGAACTTGTTGAGTGAGTGACGTCACGTTTGGTAGCGGATTCATTTACACTATTATCCAACATGTTGAGTTGTCTCAAGATAGCTGCGCCCATGGATGTTATTAATCCAAAGGAACAAATGATAATATATAAAGTACAGTGGTACCTAGATATAAGTCCTTAATATGTTCCAGATTCTTGGACTTATACCAAACAGGATATATACCAAACGAATTTCCCCGTAAGAAATAAAGGGAAAATGATTAATCCGTTCCCATGAAAAAAATCCTTGGCATATAATATTTGGCATTGATGGGGTTGTATAAAATAATTTAAACATTGCTTAATACTAAAATACATAAATACAAAAGCAATTACAATAGATAAAAAAAATGAAAATATAGCCTCACTACCTTGCTGAGAAGAGTCGAGTGCTACTAGGATGGTGCTGAGAAGGGAGGAAGAGGAGATGTTATTATTTGGAAGGAGAATCCGCTTCCAATAAAACTTTAGGAATCTGAAATTTGGTATGTTTTCTCTTTCTATTTTCTGTCTCTTTTCCCTACTTGGACCTTGTTGAGGGCTCACCAGGTTTGACTTTTACTAAATATCTGTCCAAAGAACTTAGCTTCTGCCTTCTCCTCAAGAAGTTTCCGAAATACGACATTGTCTGGTCATTACAGACAATGCTATTACGACTTGTTATAATTTTATATAAAGAAATGTGTTTTTTAAGAGAGCACAAAACAGACTCATACAGTCGGCCGAATTGGCCGCGTGGAAACGCTTCGGCTTTCCACTCTGGAGGACCCGGGTTTTTTTAAGAGAGCACAAAACAGACTCATACAGTCGGCCGGATTGGACGCGTGGAAACGCTTCGGCTTTCCACTCTGCAGGACCCGGATTCGAATCTCGGGTACTGACATAAGAACTACCCCTTGTAATTGGCCATTTTTAAAAAGAAAATGCTCGTACGATTACTATTATACTGAAATAAGAACTACCCCTTGTAATTGGCCATTTTTAAAAAGAAAATGCTCGTACGATTACTATTTTCTTTTTATGTGCTACTTAATTAATTGATTCATTTTATTACTATTTTTATTATTGTTGCTATTACTGTAGTAGTTCTTTTATTGCTGACACTCTTATCCTGTCGAAATCACAGTAAATACATGAAAACTGGGAAAATTAGAAGAATAACAGGTTTTTTTGTCAACAGACAAGAGTACTAAGTGGCGGGGCGAAACAAGCCCTTCCACATGCTGCCCACCCCTGCGGAGGGTTGTAGTAGTTCTTTTATTGTTGACACTCTTATCCTGTCGAAATAACAGTAAGTACATGAAAACCTTGAAAATTAGAAGAATAACAGGTTTTTTTGTCAACAGACAATAGTACTAAGTGGCGGGGCGAAACAAGCCCTTCCACATGCTGCCCACCCCTGCGGAGGGGTCAGCCGGATTGTGGAGGACATGGATTTAGATTTCACAGACTGCCCACCCCTGCGGAGGGGTCAGCCGGATTGTGGAGGACGAGACCCAATGATAAATATTTTCAAGGGGTGGGACCCGAGACTCGAACCTGGGTCCTCCAGAGTGTAAAGCCGAAGCGTTTCCACGCGGCCAATCCGGAGGTCCTCCAGAGTGGAAAGCCGAAGTGTTTCCACACGGCCAATCCGGCCATCCTCCAGAGTGGAAAGCTGAAGCGTTTCCACGTGGTCAATCCGGTAATCCTCCAAAGTGGAAAGCCGAAGCGTTTCCACGCGGAATCCGGCCGACCACTCCAGAGTGGAAAGCCGAAGCGTTTCCACGCGGCCAATCCGGCCGACGACCCACGATAAATATTTTCAAGGGGTGGGACCCGAGACTCGAACCCGGGTCCTCAGAGTGGAAAGCCGAAGCGTTTCCACGCGGCCAATCCGGCCGACTCAACCTTGGGATATGGACCCGAGACTCGAACCCGGGTCCTCCAGAGTGGAAAGCCGAAACGTTTTGAGTCCTCACGCGGAATCCGCGTGAGAATAGGATCAACTAGATAGGCTGGACCGGGCCCGGACCCCATGATAAATATTTTCAAGGGGTGGGACCCGGGTCCTCCAGAGTGGAAAGCTGAAGCGTTTCTACGCGGCCAATCCGGCCAGGGGATCGACGGGCTGGGCCCGGACCCCATGATAAATATTTTCAAGGAGTGGGACCCGAGATTCGAACCCGGGTCCTCCAGAGTGGAAAGCCGAAGCGTTTCCACGTAGCCAATCCACTGGGTCCTCCAGAGTGTAAAGCCGAAGCGTTTCCACGCGGCCAATCCGGAGGTCCTCCAGAGTGGAAAGCCGAAGTGTTTCCACACGGCCAATCCGGCCATCCTCCAGAGTGGAAAGCTGAAGCGTTTCCACGTGGTCAATCCGGTAATCCTCCAAAGTGGAAAGCCGAAGCGTTTCCACGCGGAATCCGGCCGACCTTTCCAGAGTGGAAAGCCGAAGCGTTTCCATGCGGCCAATCCGGCCGACAAAATAACAGGTTAATGCATTTCTCATTTGAAAGTTTTTCTTTCATCTTGAACGGCAAGTAGTAACAGGGGCGCGATTATTGAAAGAAAATGGAGCCCATTGTAAACACCATTAAATATGTATACAGTGGTACCTCGGTATATGTCCACTTCGGAATAAGTCCAACCTGGTATACGTCTTGTTTGGATGCGAAAAATTTTGTTTGAAATACGACCGACTCGCGTGCTAGAACTTATATGAGTCTGTTGTGTGTTCTCTTAAAACACACATTCTTTATATAAAAATTATAACAAGTCATAATATCATTGTCTATAATGACCAGACAGTCGGCCGGATTGGCCGCGTGGAAACGCTTCGGCTTTCCACTTTGGAGGACCCGGGTTCGAATCTCGGGTCCCACCCCTTGAAAATATTTATCATGGGGTCCGGGCCCGGCCCGTCGATCCCCGTCCTCCACAATCCGGCTGACCCCGCCGCAGGGGTGGGCAGCCTGTGGAAGGGCTTGTTTCGCCTCGCCACTTAATACTCTTACTGAGTGAAAAGTGGCGTCATCTGTTGACAAAAAAATGACCAGACAATGTCGTATTTCGGAAACATCCTGTGGAGAAGGCAGAAGCTAAGTTCTTTGGACAGATTTTTAGTAAAAGTCAAACCTGGTGAGCCTCAATAAGGTCCAAGTAGGGAAAAGAGACAGAAAATAGAAAGAGAAAACTCATCAGAATTTCAGATTCCTAAAGTTTTATTGGAAGCAGATTCTCCTTCCAAATAATAACATCTCCTCTTCCTATCTTCTCAACACAATCCTAGTAGGCA
This sequence comes from Olivierus martensii, assembly GCA_000484575.1. Taxonomy (NCBI): domain Eukaryota; kingdom Metazoa; phylum Arthropoda; class Arachnida; order Scorpiones; family Buthidae; genus Olivierus; species Olivierus martensii. The sequence goes on from AYEL01043685.1 coordinate 7,596, forward strand.
TTCGACTCTTCTCAGCAACAAATGCAATGAAAGTGATAAACTCACCGAGAGAGAGTGAAAATAAAAACAAAAAGCATTGCGATACATGCCATAACCGGAATTCGAGCAGAGACTTTTAAATTACTGCACTATCCAGACTAACTCAATGGAATAGGGAGGTACGCCACGTGGAAGCTGCGGAAACAGACTTTGTAGTACGGTAGTGAGTAAGAAGGCGAGCAACGCAATGCGTGGCAATACGACGCGTATATTGGCTGCGTGGAAACGCTTCGGCTTTCCACTCTGGAGGATCCGGTTTCGAATCTCGGATCTCTCCTCTTGAAAATATTTATTATGAGGTCCGGGCCCAGTCCGTCGAATCCCATCCTCCACAATCCGGCTGACTTTTTCGCAGGAGTGGCAGCCTATGGAAGGGCTTGTTTCGCCCCGTCAGTTAGTATTCTAATTGAGTGGAGACTGGCGTCATCTGTTGACAAAAAAGCAGCAAAGAGCAGTATTATTTACATTAGATAATCTGTGGTAGTACTCGACTCACAGGTGCTACAAGTCTTTCGCCATCACAGTTCGGCACGCAGCCATACTCAAGATCAAGGGTTTCTCGACTTCTTTCAGCCCTTTATGAGTGCTCAGATGCCCTCTGTCGGATTCTTCTTCTTTTCTCTTGAATAGCCCAATTGGGAGTACATGCGATAGCATCTTTTTTGCGTGATATCTCGTAATCCGTAGGTGATATTAAAAAATTTTCAAAACAAAAGTTATTTGTTTTTTACAGCTCTATCTTATTATGCCCAAATCGGCATATTTTTCATTGGAGATTTCAAAGTTGACCCCTTGTGCACCTACTTCCGGTGGGCCCACAAAATTTTTATCATGACCATTCGATTCTTCGGCTATACTTTGGTTATGAAAATTTTTCTCTTATTTCCTATCTCATCGCGTTTCAGAGAAAAAAAAAGGGTGGTATGGGTAGTAAGATACAACATGTATAGTTTGATTTGTATTTCTATCACGTTTCTGCTATTAGAACTTTTAGCTAACAGGGTTATGAAAATTTTTCTCTTATTTCCTATCTCATCGCGTTTCCGAGAAAAAAAGGGTGGTATGGGTAGTAAGATACAACTGTATAGTTTGATTTGTATTTCTATCACGTTTCTGCTATTAGAACTTTTAGCTAACAGGAAGCACTGCAACTTTTTGTTAGCTGAAGGAATTAATACAATATGCCACGTCCGGATAACTCCCGAAAACACTTTTGAAGATGTGGGACCCGGGATTGAATCCGGTCCAACAGAATGGAAGCACAGCTCGCTTTCAGAACGTCCATCTGGCTGAAAAATGTTTAATACCAAAAACTGTATTAGATAGCAAATATTAAAATATGAATACGTTGAAAATGTTTTTATAATAAATTTTGACTACAGATTTTGGTACTACTACTTAACCCATTTACTCTCATAAACTGATGAACATAATTTGGAAATATATTCATATTTTCTGAATTTTTAATTTTCTTCCATTGAATTTTTTTCTTCTACACTTTAATATCAAAATAAATAATTTTAATCATAACTATTAATTATGTTTAATTTTAAATCCTAATTACATTTTAGGGATAGATATTGCAGGCGCTTGTTTTTGCAGCTTTCCAACAAGGTACAAGCTTCATTATTCGGATGCAAACTTCGTGGACGTTATTACCACATCGACTTCCAGTTAGTGTTATCAATATTATACTTTCATTTATTTTGTATTTATATTTCACACTACATTTTTGATATAACGTATAGCAAAAGTAGTTATGGATCAACCGACTGGACATGTTCACTTTAAACCAGACGGAGGACAAATTGGAAGAGGATGTGGAGACGAATCAAAAAAATTGAATCTATGTAAAAGTCATGTATACATTAAATTAGTTTCTAAATTTATTATTCAATGTAGTTTACCAAATATATTAACGGCAAAAATGAATTTTATTGCATATTGCAAAGATTAATCATAAAAGTTGACAATATTCAATTGGTATGATTTTCAGATGCATTGCTTGCATGTACTCATATTAGAGCAGTTTACTTATTTGCTTCTTCTCTTAAGAACAACAAAATTCTTCCTGTGGCTTTTGTTTGTATGCAGAGTTCAAAAGCATCCGTAGAAAGTATTTTTTTTCATTAGAAACATTACAAAATAATTCGTCCTACGAATTAATAAATTCAGATAATTTTCTTTAAAAAAGTATTTTATCAAACTGATTGATTGCTAACAACCAAATCAACATCAAGATGTTACAGAATATTAGGTATCTACGTAATTAATTTTTTAGAAATAAACTTACAATTTAATGTGAATGTAAAATTTACTATGTTCATGGTAAATAATAATATCAAAATTTGGAGTAACTCGGTAGTGTACATGTACACTAGCGACAGCATCCATTATTTTACACTACAAAGCATCCATTATTTTATTTCTTTTCGAGTCGAATTTTACAAATGTTGCCTTGAAATTGTATTGTGTTTTAGTTTATGCGGCAGGCCGTATAAGATGCCCCAGAAAGGCGACTCGCGGGCCGCCTTTTGCCCACCCCTGAGTTAAAGTGACGTATGACTGTATTCGATGTAATTTACTAAATATATAATAAAAACGAATTTTGTTGCAAATTGCAAAGACTAATCATAAATGTTAATAATCTTCAATTGGTATGATTTTCAGATGCATTGTTTGCATGTTCTCATCTTAGAGCAGTTTACTTATTTGCTTCTTCTCTTAAGAACAACAAAATTCTTCCTGTGGCTTATAAGTGTACGGATATAAATACTTTTTATAGAGGAGAATGTTTCCAGTGTGGACAAGACGGAAAGGGATGTGCAGCCATGGGAATTCACGCAGAAAAATATGCAGACAAAACAATAAACGGAACCGTAACGATGTATTTAGCTACAACCTTCACAGATGAATACTTCCGTGAGTTAATAGCGATACATATAAATTAATATTTTATATTATTGTAATTAATATTCATCATATTTATCACGAAATTTTAATGATGAATATTATATATTAGTTTATCAGTATCATGTTGAAGTTGCTCTAGCTTCGAACTCCAACAGCAGAGTCGAAGAAGGAAAGTTAGCATTGAATATAAATTCCGGAACAGTCAATGCAACATTGAATGAATTGTATGTATACATTCTCCATTTTATAATTGTGAATTTATAATGTTTATCTCGACTTTATTTGCAGAGTATATTCGCAACAAATCACCGAAACTTTTCAACCCGGGAACACTTATAAATATTTAATAGTAACTACTCATAATATCGATCGGATAACACAACTCGAATTCTACTGGTATTCAACAGCACCTCGTATAGACAGTAGACTGTACATTCAGTGCGTAAAGATCGTTCCCATGAATAATTTAGAAAGGTGAATTTGTATTCTACTGTAGATATAATTGATTTAGAGAAACTTTCATAATTAATTAATTAATTTAAGTTTATTTTATATAAATCTATCATTTAACTTTCTCTTCCAGAGATCGTTCATATATGATAACATACGGAAGCACAGATGGACAACCTATTCCTCCTAGCAGTACTGTAGCATTGAATATAGGCAAGAACTGTTGAATGGATATTCTCGATTATTATCTGAATATTTTATCTTCTTTTCCTTACTCATGTAAAAATTAATATAACCAAGAAAAATAAGTTTCACGTAAACAAGTTCATTAAACTGAATGAAAATTAAAATAATAAAAAATTCTGTCAAGAATTAATGGCCTACTTTCCAAACGTGTCTTTTGTTTTGAAATAAATTAAGATAACGGCATAAAATACAGTCGGACCTCCATATATCGAAATTCTCCGTATATCAAAGTTTTTTGTTAGTCACCTGAAATTTCCATTGAAATTTGTTTCTATATATCGAAGTTCTTCTGAGACACCTTCAATTTCGATATAGGGAGGTCCGAATGTATATGTCAGCGAAATTATTTGCGATGACATAAAGTACATTGATGAATATCATAAAAATCTCTTGAATTATTACATAAGCATAAATTATCACATTAATTATTACACGAAAGATCGAACCTCCACCATTTTTTAAAAAGATGAATCTATACAATCTAATCATATAAATAGAATTCGAATTTTATAGAAAACTTTTTTCGGAGTTCCGGGCCCGGCCCGGTGATCCCCACCTTTCACCATCTGGATCCACTGTGTGGGTGCACCGCGTGATTGGAACTGGTCCTGCCCCTCAGTGGCGCCGAGAGGGCGGGGAAGAAGAGACACTTTCCCCTGGCCCGTAGAAGATTGAGGGGCCCGGGCCGCTTCCTAACAATAAGAATTTAGGCCCAAAACCTGGTTGGTACCAGGGCCCAGGACTTCTCTCGGCGCCACTGCTGCCCCTTAGTAGTCTGACTGATTGGAAAGGGACATAATATATAAATAAATAATTCATGAACTCAGTTCTTGAAAATACTTTACAAAAACAACTGTTACAAAAATAATCATAAGTGCAAATATCATTTTGAGAAAGCAGCGTAGCGTTTTTACACGGTTAGAGAATACAGTATTATGTGTTAAATATAGTAATCTCCACGTAATGATGCATCAATCACTAGATTAATAGAGCGTTACAATACCTGTTACAAAATATTATTGATTTCTAATCAAGATTTTACCTATGGTTGATTAAAAATCATGATGCTGTGCATTAAAAAAAAAGAAACTAGAAACTAAAATACAATTTTTTATTCCAGTATTCACAATGCTTGACACCTGTTACAAAATATTATTGATTTCTAATCAAGATTTTATCTATAGTTGATTAAAAATCATGATGCTGTGCATTAAAAAAAAAAAAAGAAACTAGAAACTAAAATACAATTTTTTATTCCAGTATTCACAATGCTTGGTTTTAATAGAATACGATACATCACATCGTATATCTTGGTGAAAATGCACAGTTTAAAGAGCCAAATCGTTAAAAAATATGAGAAAGTCATGAATTGAAAGACAGATATTTGAAAAACAACGTCATTTATAAAACCGAAACAGATAGTGTTTTTAAAATACAAGTATGACTTTGGATCTGGTACAAGTTACCAAAGAGCAAACCAAATGAGTTGCAAATGCTCAAAAAGGGATCTGCTGATTAGTCGAATAACATTTCAAAATAATAATTCCTGTTTTTTTTTTTCATATACAGAATCTGTTTTCGTTTATAAACTACTCTTTCTAATAAAGATAGCCAAACTAATAATTTTGATTCGTTCCCAATATATTGATCCGATCAAGATGAATCATTTTAAATCGCATAAAAATCGATAAAATGTTTTCAAAATAAGTACGGAGAAATCTAAAACTATACACCACTCTATTTTATAAAAAATTAAACTTTTGGCCACCTAAATTATTGATTCAATTGATCAACCATAATCCTTTCTTTGTTTTTGAGAATTTCTACCTGCCAGAAAAAAAATCAAACCTGAAATCAAAATGATGCCAATTTTTTTTTTTCGCATTTGCACAAATAATCTGTTTGTGATAGATGTGGGTAACATCGATTATTTAACAATAATCGATGTTACCTACATCTATCATAACATCGATGGGTAACATCGGTTCATACGGATGGATAACATCGATTATTGTTAAATAATCGATGTTACCCATCCGTATAATGACTTCAAATATTAGAAAATTCGCAATATTTATTGATAAACAATTTTAAATTACATATTTTTTATATTTATTCACTCTATCATATCCGTTCGGATTCATCGATTATTCGGATTCATCGGTTCATACGGATGGGTAACATCGATTATTGTTAAATAATCGATGTTACCCATCCGTATAATGACTTCAAATATTAGAAAATTCGCAATATTTATTGATAAACAATTTTAAATTACATATTTTTTATATTTATTCACAGAATTCATTTGTGAAATTCCATGTCCACTTCCTGCTGAAATTATTTTTCTAGATGCTGAGAATGCTTCTGTTCCTTCAATATATTTTCATTTATATACCTGACATAATCCGTACTTTCTTCATATTTTGAGAGACCAGACGATTTTTAAAAACTCCAATTTTAATCCGAATTTACAAACAATTTTAATTTTAGATGACTATACGGTACTAGAAATTCAAACAATGATTATATTGTGATAAGAAAACTTCTTTAATACTTTCCTACTCCTATAACTTTTATATTTCTAACATTTTGGAATTCAACTTCTTTATTAGCAATTGAAAATATATTTTCTGGCTTATGAAGATTGCAACGTGATTGTAGTGGATTGGAATTGTTGATCATCAGTACGTCCTTTTCCTGATGGGATAAGAAATACTATTAACAGTAGAGAAATATATGGTTGAACAGATTGAAAAATGGAAAATGAGAGTTGTTTTTGAGTATATTATTTTAATAATTAATTATACATTTATGTTTCATTTATTCAAAAGACTCACGCAGGTTTCGATCTAAATAAACTACACGTTATTGGATTTAACCTGGGAGGCTAGATTGCTGCGTTTATTAGAAAATATATGGAAACTGAGAAAATTAAAAGAATAACAGGTTAGATATTAAGTAACTGGGCACTTCCAAAGTCAATGTAAACTTTCCCATCTGTGGCAATGTGAAAAATTCGATTCGTGACGTCACGATGATATAACATTATGGCGCCATCTTGTCACGATAATGACATCATCGTGGCCTACTACTCTGGTTAAATGTACTTTAACATATAGGGAATTATCTTTACTTGGCACTTATTGCTCAGTTCATTCGTCATTAATTCATTTTTTCTATTTTCAACTATTGTTTTTAAAAACTTGATTTGTGATTCAATAAGCCATATCATCTTCCTTTTTTTATCATATACAAAAATATCGGGCCTCTCATGTTTAAGTTTTATAGACGTTTTCAACAATGTGTCAACTGCACCTTCATTTGCGATTTCTTGAACAGAATGAGATCTTATTTTCATTGAGCGCGCTTAAAGCCGAACCTATTACATAAATGAAGATGAATGAAGTGTACTATATTATGTCATCTGACGTAATCGTATCCTACCATCCTATCGCATTTTTTAGCTAAATGATTCATAACTGTGAATTAAAATATAAATTATTCAACGAAAATGCATTATTTATCAAATTCATCATCCTAGACAGGCGATTTTGCATAATGACCGGTAAATGTGATTAATTAGCAATATTTGAAATAAATTTATCAAATTTAACGAAATGGTTGATGATTATATATAACAGGCGATTACACATAATCACCGGATTAATCACTTTTACCATAACATGTATACCGGATGATGTCATTCATTGTATTTTTATGGAATGTTTTTTTCCTGGAATGAATAAATAAATAGGTTTTTAGGTTTTCAGAAAATATGGCCTATCACTTTTATGTGATAATAGATTTATATCGAAAAAGTGAACGCATTTTTTACTCTTCCAAATCTCTATTCGCTGAAACTTCTGTTGATTTAAAAATAATTTTCAAAATGTTATAAAAATTCTGCGATCCATTAAAATTTAATTTTTTATTTCGACAAAACGAAAAATGCTTCATCATTATTTTTCGTCCGTATTGGTGTTGAGTATAGTATCAGGTAAATTTTGTTTTTATAAGGCACAAAATGCACTTTAAGGTAATCAATATGTTTAATTCATCAATATATATATATATATATATGGATAGACTGCTCAATACTTGCAACGAATGAAGCCATCCGGCTGGTGGGGTAAATCAATGTAGAAACGTCGTCAAATCGACGATATAGCAAATTGACTTATTAATAAATATGATGACTATATCAAAATAATTAATAAAAAGAGTGTTATGCACTATTATACACGTTACTCCACCACTTCAGTGGCTTCACTCGTTGCTATTATTGAGTTTATCCATGTATATATATCAATGGTTTAATTATATAAACTTAAGAATGAAAAAGTGAATTGCTTAATTGATTATTATATAAGCCAATTAAAATTTTTATTAATTAAATTACTTCTGAATTGATAATTGCATTCTTCTTTGTCATAACTTATATTTATCTTGTAGTGAATAGTTTTCATAGAATTTTGCGATTATTAGTCATTTCGATATTAACAAATGCATGTTTGAAATAAATTATTTGATTGAACAGAAAGTTCTTGCACTTTTTGGAACTTTCTAGAACAACTTATTTCTGAAACATTCTAGAATGTTCCATGGTGGTATATAAACAGGTCGGGATACGTGCTATAAAAAATACCAAATCCAGTCCTCTCACTGTACTTTACCATGACCAACCAATATCCGCTAACCAAAGAGCAAGTTCGCCTGCTCCTCCTTTATGACTATTGTTCCAACAAAAAAGTAGCTAATTGTTGGAACTGGCATCAATGCTGCGTTCGGCCCGGACATTGTCACCAGAAGAACTGCATATGATTGGTACAAACGCTTCAAAAGTGAAGATCAGGACCTCGAAGACCGACCACGCTCCGGCCGCCCATCCGAGTTTAATGACGATGCCCTGGTACAAGTCCTGGAGACGAACAACCGTTGGCGAGTTGGCCGAGGCACTGAATGTCAGTCAAACCACCATCGTCAACCATTTGGCTCAGTTGGACAAGCGGCCGAAACTTGGGTGCTGGGTGTCACACAAGCTTGACGACCGTGACCGCGACCGGCGGTTGAGACGGCCCTTTCCCTGCTATCAAGATCCCGCAGGACGGATTGGCTGGATTCAGTGGTTACTGGGGACGAAAAGTGGTGCCTCTATGCCAACATCAGAAGGAAGCGTCAGTGGGTGGATGCCGAAGCCAAGGCTGAAAGGGAGCACAAGCAACCACTGCATCCCATCTTTGTCTTCTGGGATTCTAAAGGAATCATCATGTTCGAGTTGCTGCCGCAAAATACAACCATCAATGCAACTTTCTACTGCGAACAACTTGACCGTCTGCAGCAGAAACTGGCGGAGACCCGCCCGGAACACCAGAACATCATCCTGCTGCTGACAATGCAGGCCACATATGGCTAGGCAGACCCGCCAGAAGCTACTGGACCTGAACTGGGAGATCTTGCCTCACCCGCCGGATAGCCCTAACATTGCACCTTCCGATTACCACCTGTTGACCGCGCTCGACTGTCACCTGGATGGCAAGGAGTTCAACAATGAAGCCGACTTGGAGGCCAGTCTGACCAACTTCTTCGAGTCGCAGCCGCCAGAGTTTTATCGAGATGGCATCCATTCCTTGCATAAGCGTTGGCAGGAAGTGGTCAACAACAACGGTGATTACATTGATAATTGAAGTCAATTCTGTACATAAAATTTTCTTGGCTAAATAAAATGCGTCCAAAAGTGCAAGAACTTTCTGTTAAATCAGATATATTTATATTTAAATTTAAAGACATAATAATAATTTCGATAATAATTTTAAAATCATTTTATCACAAAATTTTATGCATAGAACAATTCAAATATTTATATTTGTCACATAAATCTATGAAATGATTTCGACTTTAATCATAATTATTTTCGTTGTATAACAGCATCTCGAATTGTCCTTCAATGCCATATTTTCCGAAAGTTTTCTTAAAAATTCAACTAAAGTTATACTTCCGAATAAAATGCACTTGCAATATTTTCGCTCCAAATATTTTCCGGGAAAAAACACCAATCAGGAAACTTTCTTATTTATGTCATTTATTGATTATACATGCTTTAAAGCATGTTATAATGCATTGTGTTTTGAGGCATTAAGTTTTATAGCATTTCTATTTTTATATTCATAATTTATTTACTTTTAATTCAGTGAATCCATGACAATCCACTATATGGGACAAGTGGCAGGGTCTTTCCATGGTCTGCATATTGGATGCTACTCAGAAAATTTTGAATTCGTTTTTTGACACTAGTTTTGCAGGTATCATTCTAAAAATTTTTTGTATGCTACCTACAACCTTTCTCTATTGTAATTGGTTTCATCCTTGTATGTCTATTAAATATTTTTAAAATAATTGATTTTTTTTATCTACAGTTAAATCTAGGTAACTTTTATGACTATCTGATGTGTTTTCTTCCTTCTTTCCATTTATTGTTCTAGATTTTTAACTATTTCGTGTGGTTTCTATTTTTGAATTTTAATTTTCTTGTTCGCTGTATATAATATACAGTGAACAAGAAAATAAAAATCGTTTATAGTTTTTTTGTTATTCGAAATTTTAATATTATTTTCTGTTTTTACTTTATCGCTTTAAAGTCTAAATTCGATCTAATAGCATGATTTATATATCAATCGATAGATCTCTTTTTTATCTATAACTCTGTAATTGGATTTGGATTATTTTTCGTGTTATATCTCTTTAACGCTACATTTTTTTATGTTTTTACATGATAATTTTATATTTGTCATTTATTTGCTTTTACATGCTATTTGGAGTTCGAACTTACTCGAAATTGTGTTGGAAACCTGTTAACATTGTGTTGGGAAAAGCTTTTATAAACTTCATCTATTAATTATTAATTTTTGGAACCATGACGGTAATTGTGCAGTATCACTACTTTTGTCGTAGAACACGCGACCGGAAATGACGTCATCGGGGGCTTAATCTGACCTCCGCTAATGGTGCATGCACAAAATAATCAAAAGTAAAAACTAAAAAACAGGCTAAATTAAAATACCGTGCCTCGTCTACCGTCGGGTCGCCGCCATGACAGTAGCCTTTCGTTCCTGTATCGTCCTGATAGATAATCATTTCTTGTAGATTTAATCCTCCTATTTTAGACACTGGCTGCGATTCTATACCACACTGACGGCTGCGCAGGTCTGTCAGCAGCGCGAAAAAACTACAAAATGCGCTGCGGTAGCTTAATTTCGCTATTTTCTATACATTTTTTAGTTTTGACTATTTCGTCTTTTTACACTTCCCGGATTTTAATTTCGCCTGTTTTTTTTAGTTTTATAGTTTTGATTTTTTTTGTGCATGCACTATTAGTGGAGGTCAGATTAAATCCCCCGATGACGTCATTTCCGGTCACGCGACCAAACTTTAGCTCCTGCGACAAAAGTAGTGATACTGCACAATTACCAAAATTTCTTCAAAACTTCATTTTAACTATATAAATGGCACAAAGACAGAACGAACATTATACAGACGTCTTACATGTTAGGTTAGATTAAGACGCTATATCACACAAGGAATATTCTGTATCTGGCACAGACACAGACGTCTCAGTCTTTAATTAACTACATAAAGAATAATAAATAACTAAAAAGATAAGAGATTAATCCGTCGACATTTTTTCGTTTTCGCGCCAAGTCAGAAACTGCCACCTACCGCCCATTTTCTGTCGAATCCAAAAAACCGCAGCGTGATCCCCAACAGTGCTCTTCAATTATACAATAAATCGAAGTTTATTATTATCATTGCTTACCTTGTCTTAAGACGGTTTTCGACAGTGACATTCACACTAGTTCAATCGAGCCAGACAAGCGCCATTTTCTTATTCCCATTCAGTTAGTTTTTAGGCTTATCGCAATTGTGCATTTTTAATAGATAATGTGTAAATAAGTTTTTGTGATTTTATATGTACTAGCATGTAGAAAAAAAAGGCGGCGATTCATTTAAGGCGATTCATTTAAGGCGATTCATTTAAGGTGCTAAGGCGATTCATTTAAGGTATCGCTTTATGATAATGGTATGAAATCTAATCCACTGTATTAGCGAGAGTCCTCGACTTGCGTAGAAATTCCCTGACTTACAAGAAAAATATAATGTGATACTCGCTTTATGATAATGGTATGAAATCTAATCCATTGTATTAGCGAGAGTCCTCGACTTGCGTAGAAATTCCCTGACTTACAAGAAAAATATACTGATCGAAGAGGATAAAGCCATAACGCAGTGATATGATCATTTTTTCCTAACTTAATCATTTATGTGCTTATTAGATTAGTTTTTATTAATTACCTGGACTTCTCATGATAAACTGGAGGTGTGGGATTGGGAATTGAATCTGGATCCCTAAAATGATTAGTAACGGATTTATCACGCGGCCATCTGGTTGACGTATATGCTTATTCTTTAATAGAACTATTTTTAATGATACATCTTTGTGACACATTAATACTGTATAGGGTATATTCTGACACATATATGTTTCGACTTAATTAGGGTTATGTTTTAAGCCACCATACCGCACATGGAATATTACCATGCGGCGGCCGTAACAAGTTTACCAATATCCATGATGGTATCAACCGGACAGTTGAAGTCTGAGATTCAATGAGCCGGATCACGACCCTTCCTGAAATCCTGGAAGAATGGGAATAGGATTTGAACCCAGTCCGGCAAGGTGATAAGCGAAAGCTTTATCACATAGTCATCCGCTCGATACTTGCGTAAGGTTCTTTTTAACAGATGACGCCACTTTCCATTCAGGGAGAATAGATCATCGTACATGCAAAATTTCTCCACTTGCGGCGCCACCTAC